>JANAVB010041817.1:2496402-2758902 GCA_029216955.1 Iris pallida
ATATATATATATATATATATATATATATATATATATATATATATATATATATATATATATATATATATATACTAGTCTACATATACGTACTTTGTACGTATTTTAATTAGAATATCATAAGATTAGTTGTTGTCATTTTCAGATGATTATTCATGTGTGTGTGTTTTCTTTTTACAATGTCAAGAGATTCAAAGTACAAATTTTGTTTTTTTTAAATTTTCTATTGACAATAATAATATTTGAAAATTTGTAAGGATAAATTTTTTTACCATTGTAACATGAAAAGTTGTGTGATAAAAGAAAACTTGCATACAAACTTTATTGCTTTGACTCCTAAACATAATGACATGCAAGTTGACATAATAACATCATATTTATAAAATGCTCAAGGGTATTTTAGGAATTCAAAAGTTTCACCATCAAGTTTTCCTATTATATATTAGAATAGATATATGACTGATCAACAAAGTGTTAAAGTAGACTAAACTTATAAGGGACTGAACAAATACTTAGAAATTAGGCTAAGGATGAATGGTCTGAAACATCAATGTAGGCAAAAGAAAATGATGCTAAGGAGACTGAATTTTATAAGGCAAAAAGGACAGGACATTAGGGTCCAACTTGTAAGGTTAAAGTAAAGGAAACCTATATGGTGACTGAAACATACCTTAGATCAAACCTGGGCCTCTCCTCTCTATCTGGACCGAACACCTACTAAACTATATGCAGGATAGTGGTCTAAAAGAAATAAACCAAACTGGTGTGCAGGGAATGCAATAGGCAGTATACTGCAAATGAGTACAGGCCACATACTAAATCAAAATATATTACATATATACAAGCTATATATATTTAACTCTCATCACCTCAACTCTACTCAAAGTCTAACAACTCACACTCCCTACCACATGTCTATCACTCCAAGGAAGGGGTCAGGTACTGTAGGGTGTGTTGGGACAGAACAGTGGTGTAGCAAGGCTGCACATGAAGATGCAGAACAGTCACATATAGGACAATGATATGTAGGACACATATATATGGAAAATTGAATAAATGCTCAGGTAGAGGCTTTGGAAGACTGAACCAACAATGAAAGAAAGGGTTTGGACATGTATCTGGACAGATGGGCTAAACAGGTATCATCCGTATCTAATACAATGAAAGAGGGACAGAATAAATGATCAAGGAAGAACTCTTATTAACAACCCACATTATATCCCCAATGTATACAACTGTCCTAAATTGACTGAACAACCATGCCCAAAAAAAAGTTTAAACTCCACTATAGGGCAGGTACTGCAGGTTATACTGAAGGGTATTGCAAGGCTATCAAGTAAGGTAAAATGTTAAGAGATGCAATATGTCACCATGTCCAGAAGGTAAGGATGAGTGCAAACCTCTAATATGTATGATACTAACTCTCCAGATATGCAGAATATGATAAGGGGTTGATGGTTATATTGGTGAGTCAATAATTGGGGTCTGAACAATGGTCCAGTGAAATCTATGATGCAATATGGTAGGTAATGAAATGTTGAGTGCAGTGAACAACTTGTACAAGTCTGAACCAAGGGAACAGGGTATCTAGTGAAGGGTCTGCACACTGCCTATAAAGGTTGATCAAACATGACTGAACTCAACACAAAGAGAACTTAACTAAAATAGAAAACTGGGCCTAATATAGGCTAAACAACATGTCTATAACTCTATACAACAATAACCTATAGATACCAACCAAATCCCTATCCCATATGCCAATATCATCTATAATCTATCAATATATATAGACCTTTCAGTCTTAGGTGAAACTACAACTACACTCAAGGACAGGCTCTGGTCATGGGTGCCCTACTGGAAAGGGTTAGGAAAAAAAAACAAATCATCAAGGCTTTAAGGCATACTAACATCCTATATGGAAACTGGTAGGTATTATAAATAACAGGAGAATCATCTATAAGGGTTATTATTCTAATATCAATGCTAACTATCATCTCTAGAGTACAAATACTCTACAAATCATCATATCATTACACTATGAAAGAACTACATATAAATAAACTCTACAAAGCTAAATATCCCTACTCTTAAGTTATTTGATGATGGAATACAATTTTATAACCACAGAAGGGTACGATAGAGATGATATGTTTAAAAATCTTCTCAAGATACAATCTGATAATCATATGCGTCTGTCCAAAATCATATTACTCAGAGTCCTCGTCATACCAGTAAGCAAGGCTGCGATAAATAATAGATTCCATAACTGGGGTATGCACCTGTATAATCATGTCGTCTGGAATTCTCGCTATGCCGACTAGTATAGCTGCAAGAAATTCTAAATCTCATAACCAAGATACGTACATTCGAAGTCAGGTCTCTATGTTTCCGCCACTCCAGCTAATATGTCTGCGATAAACTACAGGTTCCATAATCAAGTAGACATTTTACCATCCCTGTATTTCCGTCAACATATGTTATCAGAAAATATCGTAACTCAGGCCATAAAATTCATCTCGATAGGAAAATCCAAATCAACAACGATCCATCAAAATCAAATTCAATAATCAAGGAGTGAGAGCGAACAAAACAAGAAAAATGATTTCAAATTGAAGTTTAAATAAGATTCTCAAGGGTCGTTCCAGGAATCTCTCAAGGAGTCCTAACTGTGATTGAGTACCTTCAAAAATATATCCTAATCCTACTGCAGGCTGTAGTGATACTCTAGTTCGAATACCACTACATAAACTCGACCTGCATGGGCCACCACTAAAAATGTGTCACGATCCGTACCCTAGAGTAAGGGCACAAGAAGTGGGTACGTACAGCCTACACCGCAGTGTCGGCGATAGAATGCTGTCCTAGGTCAAATCTAAACAATATAAGCTACATGTACAGTATATACGCTCCGAATGGAGGTGACATAGCAGAATACAGTCTCAATCATATCTAAGGTAGAATATGATAAGTTAGATAGATATGAAATGAATCCACAAGGAGATACAATAGATAGAAGGAGATACAACAGATAGAAGTCTAAGTGTCTAAGATATCACAATCCAGAAAATATCTCAAATCTCAAATACAGTAATCCAGAGTGAAAATAAGTACAATTGAAAATTACTAATCTAAACTAATAGTGTGTCATCCACTGCTAATGGATCCTGCTGGAGATCCAAGTCACAGCAATCCTCTAGGATAGTCCCATGGTAAGTGGTATAAGATTCCTCATCATCCTCTGTAAAATTTTTAACAGGTCCAGTCAGGACAGAAGCGAGCATAATACATCTCAACAAATCATAACAGGTAAGGAAATATAATCATGCTAGAGAGTAAGATACATAAAACTGAAGAACAACATAATATAAAAGAGAGACTATAAGTAAATAGCTATAATATATAAGAGAAATAATCAGTGCTAGTGATTCAGAGTACAAGATGAACATGTAAACAACTGGAGGGTGATTCATGACTATACTAAAGAGGTGATTCATGACTATACTACTTTAGAATTATTCATATGCTCAGTTTCTACTCCCCAATCCCCAATCAATACACAATGATCCAGTCAACTTACGTTAAGATTTATGACTATACTACTGGCCCGTAAAGGGTGATTCAAGAGTGATTCATGAATAGATTCGTGAAGGTTCTGTGATTCATGAGAGTACATGAATCACAAGCTGATACATGAAGATTCATGATAATAGAAGCATGAGATACATGATGTAAGTAAAACACACGGGACATGAGTATCTGATGCTCCTGAGGGGGATAACATCTCATGAAGGAATCCATATAGTACTAATCTGTGTTACCAACGTGTCAGCAACAAGTAAAGTAATCTAAAGCAGGAATATAATCCTAAACAAGATATAAAATAATCAGAAAATGTACTCGCCTGATATCTGTATGTCTAAAGAGAATATACTGTCTGAGGAGTGGTGTTTAGCTCCTATAGAACAGTACAAGTCACTACATGTCCAAAATAGTAAAATAGAATTCTACAATGCATTCTACATGATGTTTGGGTCAATCTAGGTGTAGCTCCCATTCCCGAAAATTTTGAAAAATATTTTTATTATTTATTTTAATTGAATGATAATTTTTAGATTCTTATAAATAATTAATTAGTTAATTATTACGGTAGATAATTTTAGCCATGATGGAGTTTTGGAGTACAAGTCGACTAGGAAGCATGGCACGGATAGTACAATGGCGTGCTTTGACTAGAGCTTAGACATGGTTTGGGAAGGCCGAGCCATAGTGATGTCCTAACTAGGAAAACCAGGCCAAGTTGTGACATGACCATTATAAATAATTTAATTATTTATTATTAATACTATTCGACGTTTAGGAGACCCGGTTGTACCAAACTAGTCAGACTGGACCCGAACTGAGCCCAAGCCCATGTAGTCATACGGTACGTCCAATGACATTCGTGTTGATGTATTTTGGTATGATTGTGTTGTATTTCATTTTATTGATCTGGTGAATATTTCTAAGTATTCTTATTTAAATAATATATTTATCATTATTTAGTTGATATTCAATGACATTGGTGTAAAATAGGCCTTCGTATATTTTAGGATTTTTAGACTGTACATATTGGTATATACGCCTTTATTTGATTTATTGAATATCGTGATTATTATCATTATTACTATTATTATTTTTTATTAATATAAAACTTAAGTATTCATATTAAATACTAACTTTATCTTTTATTTAATATTCTATCTAATAGCCTTGTTATAATCACATTAGGTAAACTTGTATAAAGTATTTATGTAAATATCTTAGAAATGTTCTGGGGATTTTCTACGATTTTCGTAAATGTATTTAGAATATATTAGTGTATATACATATATATATGTATATATATAAGAACTTATATATATGTATATGTATACATATAGGTATATGTGTAAATGTATGTATATATAAATATATATATTATATATTATACATGGGTGTATGTATGTATAAATATATACAAATATATGTACGTAGGTGTATATATATATAAATAAATATGTGTCCATTGACTCTGGCACACTTTTCGGTGCAAAGTGGATCCAACGGCGGACATCGTTTTTGTCTGAAATTATCGTTTTGCCCCTGTGTCCAGAATTGGACTTAAGGACAGGCAATCCTAGCTAATTTGACTATTCTGAGAATGTTGGTAATATTTATTTCAGCTTTCGGGAACTGTTGTACGGGTTTTGACTATTGTGGCACATTGAGTAGTTCAGACTGTCGTTTACACCAGCACAGGACCACAGGCGAGTACAGTTTGTTGTCTGTTTTCAATATTGAATTTTACTATATCTCATTGATTGGTCATTAATTATGTGCATTTTATTTTATCATAAAAACATTGAGTCGGGAACATGAAATACCAAAGATATGTGATCCGACCATAGACAGTGCTTACTTTTCTGCAAAGTAGACATCGTAGACAGTGCTTATTTTCTGCAAGTAGACATCGTAGACAGTACTTATTTTTTACAAATAGACATCGTAGACAGTGCTTACTTTTCTGCAAGTAGACATCGTAGACAGTACTTATTTTCTGCAAGTAGACATCGTAGACAATGCTTATTTTTCATACAAGTAGACCTCGTAGACCGTGCAGTGTAGTGTCCCAGACCGATCACATATCAAAGGTATTTCTAACAGTTGGGAAAAGTATTTTGTGTCTATTTATTTGCTATTGGTTTTCCGTATTTCTTGTTTATTTTCAAAAACATGTAATTGATGTCTAACCTTTGTTGTATAGTCATTTTCTTTATTTGAAATTACATTCAGTAAATTGTGTTCGTTCCATTCCTGACTGGAAACCAACATTTTTAGGTTAGCCATGGATTCACTTAGCTTGGGGAGTGACGGGAATACTTGCAGACAAAAACCTAGAGACTAGCTAGATAGTTGAGTTGTAGTCATTCATTTATTTGTACAAGTTTATATTTTTCTACAAATGTAAAACTTGTGATCATTGTAAGTTAAATTAATTATGTGAATGAGCATTATTTGTGATTTTGATCTTCATGGCCGTGACAGCGTTCTACTGCCGACACTGTGGCGTAGGCTGGCTTGGACACGTCTCGTATCTGTTTTAAAAAAAATGGATGTGGGTCGTGACAAGTTTTTGTGGTGGCCCATGCAGGTCTGTTTTTCGCAAATCATGCGAACTCGTGATAATACTTAAGTTAGTCGTACTATTGCGAGCCTGCGACTATGAAATGCTCATTCACAAGATTAGGATTAATTAATTTAAGAGAATGACTAGGACTAGGCGTCCCTTATACAAATTTACCGATGGGTAGTCTAGGCCATGCAATTTAGATAAGGTGTTATTAATTTTTTTAGTTTATCAGATCCCCATGGGTACACCATTACCTCTTGGTATGGCGATATGATCCAATATGGATAGATTATTCACTTGGTGATTCAGAGCTTCCTAGAATTATTGGTCTAACCTTGATAACTGTGCAAATTCTTTCTCTTTACCTCTTTAGATAACATCCTCATGTCTTAGCCCAAATTGCCTATTTAGTTCCTAGTTGCCCTAAGGATTATTATTTCTATATATTTTTCTGATTATGTTATCCACATGCGAACCTCGAGTTAGTCCCGATTCAAAGTTTTTCCCAATGGTTGAATACACATGGAATAGATACTAGAGTGTTCGTATCTTTTTGTCTTCAGTTATTTCCTCCATGTTCAATCTTTTTTATAGGGGTTATGACTGATAGGACAAACATTTACGCTGTTTCATAGTCAACTTATTTGAAACTCTAGAAGCCCATGAATTTTTTACAAATATAGTTAAAGGTATGTTAGTTAACTCATAATTGCAGGACAGCAGGGCACTGTCGCCATTTATTTGAATTATGGAGACTATGGATTCACTGTAACCAGCAGCGCACTGGCGAGACACGACCCCTAGAGTTGAAATTGGTTTAAGAAAATGTAAGTTATAGAATATTGCTAAACTATGGCTAGTGGTCCTCTTTTTGATCGTAGTCACCCTTGTGTCAATATAAGGTAGAGTATCTGTCACGACCCGCACCCTGAAGAGGGGCACGAGCATGTGGTTACGTCCAGCCTATGCCGCAGTATCGGCGGTAGAACGCTGTATATAGGGTCTGTAAATACTACGACTAAAACAGATAAATGTACCTGCACAGTATATACACTCCGAATGGAGGTGACATAGCAATACAGTCTCAATCACATATATCAAACTAAGGTAGATAGCATGGAAGGGAAAATACGATAGATAAAACAGGAAATGAGTCCAAGATCCACAAGTCAGAGCTATACACAAACATCAGAGTCTCAGAAAATATAAGTATAAAAATACTACAAACTGAAATATACTAGCTGGCTCGCAGGCCAGGCAAACCTAACTAACTATGCTACTCAGGGTGAGCAAAGTCTAGTGGCTCTACCAATAAGCCATGGTCTAACTCTAACCCATCAGACTCAACCCCATAGCAGGTTGGGCAATCAGCCTCTGAATTATCTGTAAAATTTGTCAACGATATCCTGTCAGGAAAATGAGCAAGTACAAACACCAACAGCAGTTCTATATGAATTGACAAATTCTACAAGAGACAGTGTAATGAAATACAAAACAAAATCAACTGGAAATATATATAATGGTGTGAGTACTGAAAAGGGCGACGATATGAATGTATGTAGGGCGACTTGGAAACTGTTCGGAAAGCCGAGTTACAACCCCTAAACCAAACAAGGACTGGGGCTGTAACCCTTCTCCCGAACAGAAATTAGTCACCACAGATAATAAATATAAAAGGTGCCTTGAATTATTAGTGCGTCATGTGATCGGCTTGGAAAAACATGTTCAGACCTTCCATCCGACCGGCTACGAACAAATAACAAGTATGAAACAACAAGTGTGAAGATAAGGCCGGTCACCATGGAAAGTTGTGAACAAGTAGCTATGGACAAGTGTCGAGTACAAGTGTGAAGCAACAAGTGGGTATTTTGATCACACAACCACTAATAACTCTCCATCCCCGAATAGTATAAAGGATCCGGACATAACATGTCATGATACGAGATTTAAAAGCAGGTGATCAGCCCACTCCCAAGTCCATGTCTATACAAGTACAAGTAACAAATCGAGTCATGTACCAATATACCAAGTAATCCGGGAACAACATCTCATGACAGGATCCGACATATACTAGTCCGTAAAATATCGTGTCTGAGAATCAAGTAAGACACTACAACTGAATCGGATATAGCAGATATCAAGACAATAAAAACTATCAGTAATGTACTCGCCTGTGGTCCTGAGCTGATAGGGTGAACAGACGCTCAGAGCGATCACAGACCTAAGATAAGATATTATGAGTCAAACAGGACTAAATACTGAAAAAGGAAACTAATTCAAGTCATGAATGCAAGTGTAAGTCAAAACTAGGTCAATCTAGGTCAGACTGAGGGATACTAGGTCATACTGGTTCATACTAGGTCACTGGGAGTCATTCCAAGTCAAACTAGGTCAATCGGGTCAAAGGTTGACTTACAATTGACCTTTGGTCAAAAAGTCAACTCTGGTCAACTCTGGTCAACTCTAGGTCAACTCTAGGTCAATACTAGGTCAAACTTGTCTAATGTTGACCAACTGTTGACTTTCAGTCAACTGGTCAACTCTGGGTTGGTTTCGGTCAAATTGGGTCGCTTAAAGGCTAAGTTTGACTCTCGGTTGACTTTTGTTAACTTTTGGTCAAAAGGTCAACCGACGTCAAAACTAGTCTATGAGCACCATATTTGATCATTACCAACCACGGGAATCAAGTTCTAACTCTATCTTAGACTTCTAACACCAATACCCTATTCCTAGGCAAAACTAGTATTTACCCTACCAAGGTAAATCCTGATACCTTGTCCAATTCCAAGGAAACCCCGCAAATACCCATGGTACTAGCCTAGGCTCCTTAGGGTAGCTAGATATCAACCTATCTAAGGTTTACCTACTAAGGAAAATAGGTATCCTAGGTATCTAGGCTATGTTAGGATTACGTGGTATTGGTTTACCCTATTCCTAAATCATATCATGAATTTACCCTCTCAACACTCTCACATTCATCCTCACACCACACTCTCACAAAGTACTCTCATATTTATCACACTCATAGGTTTCTCTATAGGTTTCCTATTGGTTTGCCCATAGGCCAACTATGGTTCACTAGCTACACTCTTATAGCTCTCACACACTCACACACAAACTCACAACTACACACACACACAAGCTAATATGGGACTGATTTGTAGAGTGGTGTGTGGGACTGGAAATGGGGCAAATGTGGACTGATATAGGGGACAAATGGGGCTGTCTTGGACAGTGGGGACAGCCACCTAAGGGCCAAAACTTGGACTGGTTTGAAGGCAAAAAGTGGGGACTATTTTGTGCTATTGTTGAGGCTAACATGGGGTGATATCTGGACTGAAACTTGGGGGTTATGTGGCAGCCAACATGGCTTAAAGGACAGCCCCAAAATGGGCAAAACTTGGACTGCTACATGGGAGAATGTAGAACTGTTTTGATGGGCAAATGGACAGTCCAAAGGGACAGAAATTGGGGTTATGGTGGACTATTTTAGGGGGGGCTGTCATGTTGCAAAATAGGACAGCCATGAGGTGTTTTGGGGCTGTTTTGGCCTGGTATTGCTGCTGTCATATGGGGGTAAAACCTGGCTGTCCTTTACAGCGGCAATTTAGGATTTGAAGGGACAGTTTTGGGGGCAAATGTGGGTACATAAGGGCTGCAATTTGGGTGATATAAGGGGCTGTTTTGGGGTGAGTTAAGTGGAGAAAAAATGGACTGAATTGAAGGGTTTTAAGGGCTGTTTAGGTGGCAATGACAGTCCCCTTTGGGGACTGTCCAGATTTGGAAAAATCTGTCCTCCCCCTCCTCTCTACTCTCTATACAAACACACACTAAAGTCAAATCTACCACCACCCTCCATTTCCTAATCTCTCACTCTCTCTAACATAGACACACATACACATCACTACTCTCTACATTCCCTCAAACACCCTCCATGCACTCCTCTTCTACCCCAACACACACCAATACACTCATATGGCCGACCACTCTAGGTACCCACATCCCATCACCAAGATCACATACCACATAAATATATATATCCATATATATATATATATATATATATATATATATATATATATATATATATATATATATATATATATATATATAGAATGATATATATATAACCATATATATACATATATAGATAATGATAATATGATACATTATGATACATTGAAAATACCTTCTCTAAACAATATAAAATCTGGAATTTAAATGTCTAATAATTAATCACACAATATATATATATATTAAAACAAGAGTCCAAATAGGAATTTCTCCACTTGGACACAAACCTACACATAGGACACTCCTAAAAGTCTCCAAAAGGACACAAAACGGACACAAATGGAGACACAACCATGGGGGTTATTCCTATGGGTCAAAAATAATCCTATATGCATGTTAGGGTGATTAGAGGAGAGATTATACCTTCCGGGAGAGAGATTCAAAGGAAAAGGCCTCCGACTCGACACCGACACGTAGAGATTCCAAAAGGACACGAACGAGCTCCGAATCCTCCCAAACTTGAGGAGCTCCTTCCTTGGATTGAATGGAGAGGGAAGGAAGAAGATTTGGTGGAGAAATGGAAGGATTTGGTGATGGTTTGATTAGGGAAAGCTCTCTAAAAAAATGGGGAAGAACAAGAGAGAGAAATGAAAGGGGAAATAATAAAGTGACTTGTGCCTATCCATGCCAAAAGTGGCCAGCCATAATGGTGGGTTTTGTCCTATTAGGAAAGGTCAAAAAGCCCCCTATACTAATCTATTAGTTAATACATGGAAGGGGTTCAAGTTGGGGGTAGTTTAGTCATTCCAAAAACCACTAATCCAAATTAATCCTAACCAAAATAATTAGCCTAGTCACTAACTAAAATATCTAACATGTGAGCCATGGCTAACTAGTGTGTGGGCCCGCTAAGGTCAATACTACCTCGGGTCCCCGATACAAGTCAGAATGAGCTGAAATTCGAACCCGACTCAAATAACCCCAAAATATTACAATAAATAAATAAATAATTCCAAAATAATTTAAAAATGAAAATGACAAAAATACCCCTATTTTTAGAAACTGGGGGTGACAAATCTATCCACCTTAAAAAATTTCGTCCTCGAAATTTAAACCAAACAATAGTAAAATCTCAAATTCACAAGTCATGGCTAAAAATTTAAAATGATTAAAATCTCAAAATCAAAGCAGGAATTAAATGACTAAATTTATAAAATTTAAAATTACTCTCAAATATAAGTCTATCCACCTTAAAAGAATCATTCAAAAACTTAAAACGAAGCAAACACAGAAAATTTATGCAATTTGATAATCGTATGCGTCTGTCCAATAATCATGATACTCAAAATCTCCATCATGCCAGTGAGCAAGGCTACGATAATCACAGAGTCCTCAACTACGGTACATACCTCTAGAATTATGGTATTTAAAATTTTCGCATTGCCGCTAGCTTGGCAGCAAAAACCTTAAATTCCCACACCCTAGGAATACGTCCATAGTTCGACTATATGTCCTTACTCTGCCTGCTAGCATGACCCTAGAGGATTCTAAAATCTCATAATCGAGGCGACCTAGCCCATACAACTTATCTCAGAAGGAAATCACATCACAAGAATAATTTTTCATCCAACGAGCAAAGAACAGATAGAATCGAAGTTCAAGACAGTTTATGAGGAAGCAATACGGAAATGAGATCGAAAGATTGGAACCTGCTATCTGCTATGCTACTTGCCTGAGTGGGCTCAACTGCCATGGCGAACGCACGCCCCTGGTGGCCTCCTATAGCCTGCCGTACTCTATCCTGGCCTGCCTGTCTGGCTGCACGGGCAGCACAGTCCCTTATCTGGTGATCTGGAGCTCTACAGAATAGACAAACTCCCAGCCTCAATCTACAGACCTCCCCGGTGTGCCCTATCTTCTTGCAGAAGGCACACTGGATGGCCTGCCTCTGGCCCTGTCCCTGGTGCTGCTGGGCACGCACTTGTGCCTGCTGAAACTGCAACTGAGGCTGCTGCTGCTGAAACTGCCTCTGCTGGAAATGTGGGCGCTTCGCTAGCCCTGCACTCGAACTAGCTCCAAGAGCGTCACTGCTCCTCTTCGGCTTGAGGCCGAAGTCCTCCTATGCAATCTGAGCCTCCATAAGGATCTGCTCGAAGGTCGCATCTCGTCGCCCAGATGTACAAGTGCGCACTGCATGAATGAGACCCCTCCTGAACTTCCGGGCCTTGTACCCCTCATCCTGAACCAAACTGGGTGCAAACCTGCTCAAGCGGAAGAACTCTGCTGCGTACTCGTCTACCGACAAGTTCCCCTGCACCAAACTGGCAAACTGCCCCTCCAAAGCTGATACGGCTACGTCCGAGTAGAACTTCTCCTTAAAGAGTTTTCTGAAGTCCTCCCAAGACAATCCCCTCACTGACGCACGCGGATCCGTGCGGTACCAAGTCAGCGCTATATCGAAGAACTGGCTTGCTGCAGACGTCACCCACAGACCTCTCGGAACCTCTACCAACTCCAGACTCTGCTGGACATCCTCTAGCCAGTCGTCCGTGTATAGGATACCCTCGGTACCCTTGAACTCCCGCGGGTTCATCTTTCTGAAGTGGAGGTGTGTACCGGGCCTCCCCTGACCCTGCTGCTGTGCTAGTGCTCCCTGAACTGTAGCCGGTGCACCTCTCTCCACTGCTGCCATAGCTAACTGATGCGAGTTCTCCATGGTCTGTCACAGCACCTCTGCCTGACGGTGCTGTACCTCTGTCTGTGCTCTCTGTGTCTGCAGCATTTGCTGCAGAAGGGCCATCATCCCCTGAGTATCTGTCGGTAACTGAGACGGTGGTGGAAGAATGTCAGGGATGACAATGGACGGTCTCGCTGATGGAGGTGGAAGACCTCCTGGAACCGTCGCTGCTGCTGCTCCCGTCGGAAGGGCAGGAACTGATGTGGCAACTCCCTGAACTGTAGCTCCCTCAGCTGGAGGTGGAAGACCTCCGGGAACTGCCGCTGCTACTCCTGCCGGAAGGGCAGGGGCTGAGGCTACTGCTCTCTCGACTGCTACCCCCATAGCCGGAGGTAGAAGACCTCCCGGATCTGACCTCTCTGGAACTGTACTGGGCCCTGCTGCCTGAGAATGAGTCACCGTCATCCTGAAGATGAATTGAATCCAAGAGATCAATATGGCACAAGATAAGATATTATCAAAGGAGGACAATTGAATTCAAATGCAAGAAGAGTTGTCATGGTAATCAAAGATCAGAATTTTTCTAAAATATGATTGAGTGACTCCTACCATACCCTAGATCCTACGTCCTAGTCGCAGGCTCGTAAATAGCGCTCTAAGTCGAGCACCATTACGAGATCACACTAATTGCGACACTGACCCTGCATGGGCCACCACAAAAACGTGTCACGACCCGCACTCTAAAGAGGGGCACGAGCACGTGGTTAAGTCCAGCCTGCGCCGCAGTATCGACGGTAGAATACTGTATATAGGGTCTGTAAATACTACGACTAAAATAGATAAATGTACCTGCACAGTATATACACTCCGAATGGAGGTGACATAGCAATACAGTCTCAATCACATATATCAAACTAAGGTAGATAACATAGAAGGGAAAATACGATAGATAAAACAGGAAATGAGTCCAAGATCCATTAGTCAGAGCTATACACAATCATCAGAGTCTCAGAAAATATAAGTATAAAATACTACCAACTGAAATGTACTAGCTGGCTCGCAGGCCAGACAAACCTAACTAACTATGCTACTCAGGGTGAGCAAAGTCTAGTGGCTCTACCAATAAGCCACGGTCTAACTCTAACCTATCAGACTCAACCCCATAGTAGGTCGGGCAATCAGCCTCTGAATTATCTGTAAAATTTGTCAACGGTATCCTGTCAGGAAAATGAGCAAGTACAAACACCAACAGCAGTTCCATATGAATTAACAAATTCTATAAGAGACAGTGTAATAAAATACAAGACAAAATCAACTGGAAATATATATAATAGTGTGAGTACTGAAAAGGGCGACGATATGAATGTATATAGGGCAACTTGGGAACTGTTCGGAAAGCCGAGTTACAACCCCTAAACCAAACAAGGACTGGGGCTGTAACCCTTCTCCCGAACAGAACTTAGTCACCACAGATAATAAATATAAAGGTGCCATGAATTATTAGTGCGTCATGTGATCGACTTGGAAAAACATGTTCAGACCTTTCATCCGACCGGCTACGAACAAATAACAAGTATGAAGATAAGGCCGGTCACCATGGAAAGTTGTGAACAAGTAGCTATGGACAAGTGTCGAGTACAAGTGTGAAGCAACAAGTGGGTATTTTGATCACACAACCACTAATAACTCCCCATCCCCGAATAGTATAAAGGATCCGGACATAACACGTCATGACACGAGATTTAAAAGCAGGTGATCAGCCAACTCCCAAGTCCATGTCTATACAAGTACAAGTAACAAATCGAGTCATGTACCAATATACCAAGTAATTCGGGAATAACATCTCATGACAGGATCCGACATATACTAGTCCGTGAAATATCGTGTCTAAGAATCAAGTAAGACACTACAACTGAATTAGATATAGCAGATATCAAGACAATGAAAACTATCAGTGAATGTACTCATCTGTGGTCCTGAGCTGATAGGGTGAACAGACGCTCAGAGCGATCACAGACCTAAGATAAGATACTATGAGTCAAACAGGACTAAATACTGAAAAAGAAAACCAATTCAAGTCATGAATGCAAGTCTAAATCAAAACTAGGTCAATCTAGGTCAGACTGAGTCATACTAGGTCATACTGGTTCATACTAGGTCACTGGAAGTCATTCCAAGTCAAACTAGGTCAATCGGGTCAAAGGTTGACTTACAGTTGACCTTTGGTCAAAAAGTCAACTCTGGTCAACTCTAGGTCAACTCTAGGTCAACCCTAGGTCAACTAGTCTAATGTTGACCAACTGTTGACTTTCAGTCAACTGGTCAACTCTGGGTTGGTTTCGCTCAAATCGGGTCGCTTAAAGGCTAAGTTTGACTCTCGGTTGACCTTTGTTGACTTTTGGTCAAAAAGGTCAACCGACGTCAAAACTAATCTATGAGCACCATATTTGATCATTACCAACCACGGGAATCAAGTTCTAACTCTATCTTAGACTTCTAACACCAATACCCTATTCCTAGGCAAAACTAGTATTTACCCTACCAAGGTAAATCCCGATACCTTGCCCAATCCCAAGGAAACCCCGCAAATACCCATGGTACTAGCCTAGGCTCCTTAGGGTAGCTAGATATCAACCTATCTAAGGTTTATCTACTAAGGAAAATAGGTATCCTAGGTATCTAGGCTATGTTAGGATTACGTGGTATTGGTTTACCCTATTCCTAAACCATATCATGAATTTACCCTCTCAACACTCTCACATTCATCCTCACACCACACTCTCACAAAGTACTCTCATATTTATCACACTCATAGGTTTCTCTATAGGTTTTCTATTGGTTTGCACATAGGCCAACTATGGTTCACTAGCTACACTCTTGTAGATCTCACACACTCACACACAAACTCATAACTACACACACACACAAGCTAATATGGGACTGATTTGTAGAGTGGTGTGTGGGACTGGAAATAGGGCAATTGTGGACTGATATATGGGACAAATAAAGCTGTCTTGGACAGTGGGGACAGCCACCTAAGGGCCAAAACTTGGACTGGTTTGAAGGCAAAAAGTGGGGACTGTTTTGTGCTATTGTTGAGGCTAACATGGGATGATATCTGGACTGAAACTTGGGGGTTATGTGGCAGCCAACATGGCTTAAAGGACAGCCCCAAAATGGGCAAAACTTGGACTGCTACATAGGAGAATGTAGGACTATTTTGATGGGCAAATGGACAGTCCAAAGGGACAGGAATTGGGGTTATTGTGGACTGTTTTAGGGGGGGCTGTCCTGTTGCAAAATAGGACAGCCATGAGGTGTTTTGGGGCTGTTTTGGCCTGGTATTGCTGCTGTCATATGGGGGTAAAACCTGGTTGTCCTTGACAGCAGCAATTTAGGATTTGAGGGGACAGTTTTGGTGGCAAATGTGGGTATATAAGGGCTGCAATTTGGGTGATATAAGGGGTTGTTTTGGGGTGAGTTAAGTGGAGAAAAAGTGGACTGAATTGAAGGGTTTTAAGGGCTGTTTAGGTGGCAATGACAGTCCCCTTTGGGGACTGTCCAGATTTGGAAAAATCTGTCCTCCCCCTCCTCTCTACTCTCTATACAAACACACACTAAAGTCAAATCTACCACCACTCTCCATTTCCTAATCTCTCACTCTCTCTAACATAGACACACATACACATCACTACTCTCTACATTTCCTCAAACACCCTCCATGCACTCCTCTTCTACCCCAACACACACCAATACACTCATATGGCCGACCACTCTAGGTATCCACATCCTATCACCAAGATCACACACCACATAAATATGTATCCATATATATATAACCATATATATATATATATATACATACATATATATATATAGAATGATATATATATAACCATATATATATACATATATAGATAGTGATAATAGGATACATTATGATACATTGAAAATACCTTCTCTAAATAATATAAAATCTGGAATTTAAATGTCTAATAATTAATCACACAATATATATATTAAAACAAGGGTCCAATAGGAATTTCTCCACTTGGACACAAACCTACACATAGGACACTCCTAAAAGTCTCCAAAAGGACACGAAACGGACACAAATGGAGACACAACCATGGGGGTTATTCCTATGGGTCAAAAATAATCCTATATGCATGTTGGGGTGATTAGAGGAGAGATTATACCTTCCGGGAGAGAGATTCAAAGGAAAAGGCCTCCGACTCGACACCGACACGTAGAGATTCCAAAAGGATACGAACGAGCTCCGAATCCTTCCAAACTTGAGGAGCTCCTTCCTTGGATTGAATGGAGAGGGAAGGAAGAAGATTTGGTGGAGAAATGGAAGGATTTGGTGATGGTTTGATTAGGGAAAGCTCTCTAAAAAAATGGGGAAGAACAAGAGAGAGAAATGAAAGGGAAAATAATAAAGTGACTTGTGCCTATCCATGCCAAAAGTGGCCAGCCATAATGGTAGGTTTTGTCCTATTAAGAAAGGTCAAAAAGCCCCCTACACTAATCTATTAGTTAATACATGGAAGGGGTTCAAGTTGGGGGTAGTTTAGTCATTCCAAAAACCACTAATCCAAATTAATCCTAACCAAAATAATTAGCCTAGTCACTAACTAAAATATCTAACATGTGGGCCATGGCTAACTAGTGTGTGGGCCCGCTAAGGTCAACACTACCCCGGGTCTCCGATACAAGTCAGAATGAGCTGAAATTCGAACCCGACTCAAATAACCCCAAAATATTACAATAAATAAATAAATAATTCCAAAATAATTTTAAAATAAAAAATGACAAAAATACCCATATTTCTGGAAATTGGGGGTGACAAATCTATCCACCTTAAAAAAATTTGTCTTCGAAATTAAAACCAAACAATAGTAAAATCTCAAATTCACAAGTCATGGCTAAAAATTTAAAATGATTAAAATCTCAAAAATCAAAGCAGGAATTAAATGACTAAATTTATAAAATTTAAAATTACTCTCAAATATAAGTCTATCCACCTTAAAAGAATCATCCAAAAACTTAAAACGAAGCAAACACAGAAAATTTATGCAATTTGATAATCGTATGCGTCTGTCCAATAATCATGATACTCAGAATCTCCGTCATGCCAGTGAGCAAGACTACGATAATCACAGAGTCCTCAACTATGTTACATACCTATAGAATTATGGTATTTAAAATTTTCGTATTGCCGCTAGCTTGGCAGCGAAAACCTTAAATTCCCACACCCTAGGAATACGTCCATAGTCCGACTATATGTCCTCACTCTGCCTGCTAGCATGACCCTAGAGGATTCTAAAATCTCATAATCGAGGCAACCTAGCCCATACAACTTATCTCAGAAGGAAATCACATCACAAGAATAATTTTTCATCCAACGAGCAAAGAACAGATAGAATCGAAGTTCAAGACAGTTTATGAGGAAGCAATGCGGAAATAAGATCGAAAGATTGGAACCTGCTATCTGCTATGCTACTGCCTGAGTGGGCTCAACTGCCATGGCGAACGCACGCCCCTGCTGGCCTCCTATAGCCTGCCGTACTCTATCCTGGCCTGCCTGTCTGGCTGTACGGGCAGTACAGTCCCTCATCTGGTGATCTGGAGCTCCACAGAACAGACAAACTCCCAGCCTCAATCTACAGACCTCCCCGGTATGTCCTATCTTCTTGCAGAAGGCACACTGGATGGCCTGCCTCTGGCCCTGTCCCTGGTGATGCTGGGCACGCGCTGGTGCCTGCTGAAACTGCAACTGAGGCTGCTGCTGCTGAAACTGCCTCTGCTGGAAATGTGGGCGCTTCGCTAGCCCTGCACTCGAACTAGCTCCAAGAGCGTCACTGCTCATCTTCGGCTTGAGGCCGAAGTCCTCCTCTGCAATCTGTGCCTCCATAAGGATCTGCTCGAAGGTTGCGTCTCGTCGCCCTGATGTGCGAGTGCGCACTGCATGAATGAGACCCCTCCTGAACTTTCGGGCCTTGTACCCCTCATCCTGAACCAAACTGGGTGCAAACCTGCTCAAGCCGAAGAACTCTGCTGCGTACTCGTCTACCGACGAGTTCCCCTGCACCAAACTGGCAAACTGCCCCTCCAAAGCTGATACGGCTACGTCCGGGTAGAACTTTTCCTTAAAGAGTTTCCTGAAGTCCTCCCAAGACAATCCCCTCACTGATGCACGCGGATCCGTACGGTACCAAGTCAGCGCTATATCGAAGAACTGGCTCGCTGCAGACGTCACCCACAGACCTCTCGGGACCTCTGCCAACTCCAGACTCTGCTGGACATCCTCTAGCCAGTCGTCCGCGTATAGGATACCCTCGGTATCCTTGAACTCCTGCGGGTTCATCTTCCTGAAGTGGAGGTGTATATCGGGCCTCCCCTGACTCTGCTGCTGTGCTGGTGCTCCCTGAACTGTAGCCGGTGCACCTCTCTCCACTGCTGCCATAGCTAGCTGATGCGAGTTCTCCATGGTCTATCGTAGCACCTCTGTCTGACGGTGTTGTGCCTCTGCCTGTGCTCTCTGTGTCTGCAGTATCTGCTGCAGAAGGGCCATCATCCCCTGAGTATTTGTCGGTAACTGAGACGGTGGTGGAAGAATGTCCGAGATGATAATGGACGGTCTCGCTGATGGAGGTGGAAGACCTCCTGGAACCGTCGCTACTGCTGCTCTCGCCGGAAGGGCAGGGACTGATGTGGCAACTCCCTGAACTGTAGCTCCCTCAGCTGGAGGTGGAAGACCTCCGAGAACTGCCGCTGCTACTCCTGCCTGAAGGGCAGGGGCTGAGGCTACTGCTCTCTCGACTGCTACCCCCGTAGCCGGAGGTGGAAGACCTCCCGGATCTGACCTCTCTGGAACTGTATTGGGCCCTGCTGCCTGAGAACGAGTCACCGTCATCCTGAAGATGAATTGAACCCAAGAGATCAATATGGCACAAGATAAGATATTATCAAAGAAGGGCAATTGAATTCAAATGTAAGAAGAGTTGTCATGGTAATCAAAGATCAGAATTTTCCTAAAATGTGATTGAGTAACTCCTACCATACCCTAGATCCTACGTCCTAGTCGCAGGCTCGTTATTAGCGCTCTAAGTCGAGCACCATTACGAGATCGTACTAATTGCAACACTGACCTGCATGGGCCACCACAAAAATGTGTCACGACCCGCACCCTGAAGAGGGACACGAGCACGTGGTTACGTCCAGCCTACGCCGCAGTATCGGCAGTAGAATGCTGTATATAGGGTCTATAAATACTATGACTAAAACAGATAAATATACCTGCACAGTATATACACTCTGAATGGAGGTGACATAGCAATACAGTCTCAATCACATATATCAAACTAAGGTAGATAGCATGGAAGGGAAAATACGATAGATAAAATAGGAAATGAGTCCAAGATCCACAAGTCAGAGCTATACATAAACATCAGAGTCGCAGAAAATATAAGTATAAAAATACTACAAAGTGAAATGTACTAGCTGGCTCGCAGGCCAGACAAACCTAACTAACTATGCTACTCAGGGTGAGCAAAGTCTAGTGGCTCTACCAATAAGCCACGGTCTAACTCTAACCCATCAGACTCAACCCCATAGTAGGTCGGGCAATCAGCCTCTGAATCATCTGTAAAATTTGTCAACGGTATCCTGTCAGGAAAATGAGCAAGTACAAACACCAACAGCAGTTCCATATGAATTGACAAATTCTATAAGAGACAGTGTAATGAAATACAAGACAAAATTAACTGAAAATATATATAATGGTGTGAGTACTGAAAAGGGCGACGATATGAATGTATGTAGGGCGACTTGGGAACTGTTCGGAAAGCCGAGTTACAACCCCTAAACCAAACAAGGACTGGGGCTGTAACCCTTCTCCCGAACAGAACTTAGTCACCATAGATAATAAATATAAAAAGGTGCCTTGAATTATTAGTGCATCATATGATCGGCTTGGAAAAACATGTTCAGACCTTCCATCCGACCGGCTACGAACAAATAACAAGTGTGAAACAACAAGTGTGAAGATAAGGCCGGTCACCATGGAAAGTTGTGAACAAGTAGCTATGGACAAGTGTCGAGTACAAGTGTGAAGCAACAAGTGGATATTTTGATCACACAACCACTAATAACTCCCCATCCCCGAATAGTATAAAGGATCCGGACATAACACGTCATGACACGAGATTTAAAAGCAGGTGATCAGCCCACAACCAAGTCCATGTCTATACAAGTACAAGTAACAAATCGAGTCATGTACCAATATACCAAGTAATCCGGGAACAATATCTCATGACAGGATCCGACATATACTAGTCCGTGAAATATCGTGTCTGAGAATCAAGTAAGACACTACAACTGAATCGGATATAGCAGATATCAAGACAATGAAAACTATGAGTGAATGTACTCGCCTGTGGTCCTGAGCTGATAGGGTGAACAGACGCTCAGAGCGATCACAGACCTAAGATAAGATACTATGAGTCAAACAGGACTAAATACTGAAAAAGGAAACCAATTCAAGTCATGAATGCAAGTCTAAGTCAAAACTAGGTCAATCTAGGTCAGACTGAGTCATACTAGGTCATACTGGTTCATACTAGGTCACTGGGAGTCATTCCAAGTCAAACTAGGTCAATCGGGTCAAAGGTTGACTTACAATTGACCTTTGGTCAAAAAGTCAACTCTGGTCAACTCTGGTCAACTCTTGGTCAACCCTAGGTCAAACTAGTCTAATGTTGACCAACTGTTGACTTTCAGTCAACTGGTCAACTCTGGGTTGGTTTCGGTCAAATCGGGTCGCTTAAAGGCTAAGTTTGACTCTCGGTTGACTTTTATTGACTTTTGGTCAAAAAGGTCAACCGACGTCAAAACTAGTCTATAAGTACCATATTTGATCATTACCAACCACGGGAATCAAGTTCTAACTCTATCTTAGACTTCTAACACCAATACCCTATTCCTAGGCAAAACTAGTATTTACCCTACCAAGGTAAATCCCGATACCTTGCCCAATCCAAAGGAAACCCCGCAAATACCCATGGTACTAGCCTAGACTCCTTAGGGTAGCTAGATATCAACCTTCTAAGGTTTACCTACTAAGGAAAATAGGTATCCTAGGTATCTAGGCTATGTTAGGATTATGTGGTATTGGTTTACCCTATTCCTAAACCATATCATGAATTTACCCTCTCAACACTCTCACATTCATCCTCACACCACACTCTCACAAAGTACTCTCATATTTATCACACTCATAGGTTTCTCTATAGGTTTTCTATTGGTTTGCACATAGGCCAACTATGGTTCACTAGCTACACTCTTATAGCTCTCACACACTCACACACAAACTCACAACTACACACACACACAAGCTAATATGGGACTGATTTGTAGAGTGGTGTGTGGGACTAGAAATGGGACAATTGTGGACTGATATAGGGGACAAATGGGGCTGTCTTGGACAGTGGGGATAGCCACCTAAGGGCCAAAACTTGGACTGGTTTGAAGGCAAAAAGTGGGGACTATTTTGTGCTATTGTTGAGGCTAACATGGGGTGATATCTGGACTAAAACTTGGGGGTTATGTGGCAGCCAACATGGCTTAAAGGACAGCCCCAAAATGGGCAAAACTTGGACTGCTACATGGGAGAATGTAGGACTGTTTTGATGGGAAAATGGACAGTCCAAAGGGACAGGAATTGGGGTTATGGTGGACTGTTTTAGGGGGCTGTCCTGTTGCAAAATAGGACAGCCATGAGGTGTTTTGGGGCTGTTTTGGCCTGGTATTACTGCTGTCATGTGGGGGTAAAACCTGGCTGTCCTTGACAGCAGTAATTTGGGATTTGAGGGGACAGTTTTGGTGGCAAATGTGGGTATATAAGGGCTGCAATTTGGGTGATATAAGGGGCTGTTTTGGGGTGAGTTAAGTGGAGAAAAAGTGGACTGAATTGAAGGGTTTTAAGGGCTGTTTAGGTGGCAATGACAGTCCCCTTTGGGGACTGTCCAGATTTGGAAAAATCTGTCCTCCCCCTCCTCTCTACTCTCTATACAAACACACACTAAAGTCAAATCTACCACCACTCTCCATTTCCTAATCTCTCACTCTCTCTAACATAGACACACATACACATCACTACTCTCTACATTTCCTCAAACACCCTCCATGCATTCCTTTTCTACCCTAACACACACCAATACACTCATATGGCCGACCACTCTAGGTACCCACATCCCATCACCAAGATCACACACCACATAAATATATATCCATATATATATAACCATATATATATATATATATATATATATATATATATATATATATATATATATATATAGAATGATATATATATAACCATATATATATATATACATATATAGATAATGATAATATGATACATTATGATACATTAAAAATACCTTCTCTAAACAATATAAAATCTGGAATTTAAATGTCTAATAATTAATCACACAATATATATATTAAAACAAGAGTCCAATAGGAATTTCTCCACTTGGACACAAACCTACACATAGGACACTCCTAAAAGTCTCCAAAAGGATACGAAACGGACACAAATGAAGACACAACCATGGGGGTTATTCCTATGGGTCAAAAATAATCCTATATGCATGTTGGGGTGATTAGAGGAGAGATTATACCTTCCGGGAGAGAGATTCAAAGGAAAAGGCCTCCGACTCGACACCGACACGTAGAGATTCCAAAAGGACACGAACGAGCTCCGAATCCTCCCAAACTTGAGGAGCTCCTTCCTTGGATTGAATGGAGAGGGAAGGAAGAAGATTTGGTGGAGAAATAGAAGGATTTGGTGATGGTTTGATTAGGGAAAGCTCTCTAAAATAATAGGGAAGAACATGAGAGAGAAATGAAAGGGGAAATAATAAAGTGACTTGTGCCTATCCATGCCAAAAGTGGCCAGCCATAATGGTAGGTTTTGTCCTATTAGGAAAGGTCAAAAAGCCCCCTAAACTAATCTATTAGTTAATACATGGAAGGGGTTCAAGTTGGAGGTAGTTTAGTCATTCCAAAAACCACTAATCCAAATTAATCCTAACCAAAATAATTAGCCTAGTCACTAACTAAAATATCTAACATGTGGGCCGTAGCTAACTAGTGTGTGGGTCCGCTAAGGTCAACACTACCCCGGGTCCCCGATACAAGTCGGAATTAGCTGAAATTCGAACCCGACTCAAATAACCCCAAAATATTACAATAAATAAATAAATAATTAAAAAATAATTTAAAAATGAAAAATAATAAAAATATTCCTGTTTCTGGAAACTGGGGTTGACAGTATCGGATAGCATATCACCCTGAAATCACGAATCCAAGGGTTTACTACAACCCGAGTATACCGGCAAGGCATAACTCTCGGTGAAATGACTTCAGACGTGATTACAAGTTTAGGATACTATGGAGGATAGGACAATGCAATGCGTGCCCCATAAGATCCAAAGCCAATATTAGTAGAAGTTTTGTAAGTTGGGTAGCACGTCTCCCGATCTAGCATCTCGTGGTCCTTGTGACCTATTGACGAGGATATTGATTGACGCTATAATAGGTTTACCTAGAATATATAATTTTGAGGTCCATAACCCATTAGTCGACCAAGGCCTTGGATAAGAAGATAGTAGGAAGACTGTATAAGCAAGAACACCTGGTAAGTTTTTGATTCTCCCAAAACTCGAACTACTTGTGCCTACTTTCAAAAATCTTGTATACTTATAATTTGACTATTTTGACCAATGTAGCTATCACAGCCTAGTTTTGCAAGCTTACTCTTTTATCGAGCTTGATTCAAGACATATGTTTATTGGGGACGCCCACTAACATATTGTCTAATCAGAATCGATGTATTACGGTCTGATCAACCGTAGTGCACCCAATTCGCTCTCCCTCTGATTAACCTACGTAGATTGAGATGTAGATGTCTCTAGGATCTCATCCGCGACTGCATTAATAATTCCTCTTGAATTATATGTTCGCCCTTGAATCACGAAATTGTATTCAGTAACATCTCCCTTGAATTCTTTATTGTTTTTGTTTTTCACCGATTTGGAAAGACGAAAGCTCGTGATGGTAGAGAGATACATAGTATTCCCATGACTATGATAATGGTAGACACAAGTGTAGCTACCATCGGCCAGTCATGTAATTGAGTTACTCGTTCTCCCATCGACCCTCAAACTACCATTGAGACTTTCGAGCCATCTGAATTTGAGAATGATTAGGGTTTTACCCTTAGTCAGAACGCCAACCTAGGAGACTATCTATTCTCAAGAAACCAAATGTTGTGAGTCTCTAATTATTTGCTGGAAGCTTGCCTTAACTAGCAACCCTTAAGCCTTGAACCAACCCTTCCTCGACCGAAGCCCACAGTTAGACATGAGATGAGTAGACAATAGAGTAATCATTTACCGTGACACTCATCCCGAGATTGGTTTCTAACAAATATTACTCTAGTTATGTAAATTTTATTATTAAGACCTAACTAGTGTTGGAACACCACAGTCACTAGCTTAGCCAATACCATAGCTTAAATACCCTGTCATATTATGATCTACCAGTTGTCAACAGTAATACACGATCACTATAACTCTTGTGACGATAGTCTGGCAGGTTGACACAAATAGAAATTTATGACTCAGTTGTTAGAAATCTTGTGCCTTAGAGTTGGTTACCCCGTCGATAACTCTAGTATACTATAGATGAGTAGATCATCCTATTTTATCGACCATGTGTCATTGTACACACTCGTTCTTCATTTATTGAGAAACGATCCTTGACTTGACTTATATCTACCGTATCCCGATACGCCGTGCCTTATTCCCTATTAACAAAGAGTCGAGGTATAGTATCCGGACTTTGGGAACCCTCTAACCTCAATATTCCTAAGACCATGTCCTATTTCTAAGGTGGGTAGACTGTAAGCCTCCTAAAGTTTTTGGATATACGAGGATTATCGATTGATTAGAATAATATTTCATTAGAATGATAATTAGTGTCTCATGGACTCCCACTTTCTATTAGATCATTTTGTGTCACCGGCCGTGTCATTAATATTCGGAGCACAAGACCAGCTGTTACCTTCCAACAAATTTCATATGTAAGATCTAGACGAGTCCACCTTCATCTAGGTATATCATGTTCCACTCAAACCCATCCCCTTGTACTCTATTTTTATGTTACGACTTTCAGGTAGAAAGGACTAACTATAATCCTTACCATGGTACCGGTAAACTTTTCGACTACAATTAGGGACTCAACTTCGACTCGAAGCTTTCAACCCAATATTTGGTTGTGATCGACTCGAGCCCACTGCGCACATGTCACTAGTGTGCCACTCAATTGTGTCTTCTCGTGCCACTTAAATACAGAAGTCACGGAAGACGCATTTTGGGCTTTAGGGACCTAGCTAACCAACCTGCCTGATAAATAGCTCAACCACTTGGGTGAAAACCTATTCTAGGTTATCCTAACCTAGTAGTAATAGGCTTATCTTGGGATCTTGTCCAGTCCATATGGATTAAAATCCTAGGTTCATCCAACCAGCGATTAATGTTCAATCAGAAAACCCAGTAAAACCTATCCATATGTACCACCATATTTGGACTGTAAAACCGCACTAGTTGAAATAGGTCCACGTACCTATTATATAGTCTCCCCTCTTGGAATGTGAAGTCATTCGTGACCATTAATCCATCTACCTGAAAGTCGCGATATGATCTTGTATTACATTTTATATCCCTTGCTCGTGTGTTTAAATAACCACGAAAAAGATCACAATCTTAATTTCTCAAATTCTGTTCTATTATGGAACCTGTTTAGAATTTCGAGAATGGAATTTTTATATTGCATGGATTGCAAGACCCTCTGAGAAACGAAGGGTTCGTTGACTTAGCAAGTGATTGGACTAAAGTAGCCCACTCTAGCGAATAAGTCGATGGTTTATAGACTTTCTTCTCATCTGCATCTTGGGATACTCTACCGCTCTTAAAACTTCATAATTGCTCTTGATTATCCTTTCTTATCCTCCTGTCCCTTCTATTGTAGAGCGACGTGTGGTCATGCTTTTAGAATTTACTAATAGTTCTTAGCTACTTGTGTAAATGTGTTGCTTGTTAAAGTTTGGATTCCTTGAAGGGTAGGAGAGGATAATAGAGGCCGTATGCAGTAAATATCTATTGGTAGCAAGTTTAGCAAGTAGTTGGAAGATTATAAAGTTTTTAGTGACATAGCTTTGCGGGAGTAGTGTGTTCAAAGGTGGGTAGAAGCCCTCGCGGTTATGTAGTTACAAAATGGCTAGGAGGAGGTATAAATATTTTTGAAAAATTAAATTGAGAAGATTGAGGTAATAGTGGATTTTTGAATTCTAGCCATGTTTATGAGTTAGAATTTCGAGGACGAAATTATCTTAAGGTGGGTAGATTTGTAGCTCCCCTTCCCGGAAATTTTGAAAAATATTTTTATTATTTATTTTAATTGAATGATGATTTTTAGATTCTTATAAATAATTAATTAGTTAATTATTACGGTAGATGATTTTAGCCATGATGGAGTTTTGGAGTACAAGACGACTAGGAAGCATGGCACGGATAGTGCAATGGCGTGCTTTGACTAGAGCTTAGCCATGGTAGGGGAAGACCGAGCCATAGTGATATCCTAACTAGGAAAACCAGGCCAAGTTGTGACATGACCATTATAAATAATTTAATTATTTATTATTATTACTATTCGACGTTTAGGAGACCCGGTTGTACCAAACTAGTCAGACTGGACCCGAACTGAGCCCAAGCCCATGTAGTCATACGGTACGTCCAATGACATTCGTGTTGATGCATTTTGGTATGATTGTGTTGTATTCCATTTTAGTGATCTGGTAAATATTTCTAAGTATTCTTATTTAAATATATTTATTATTATTTAGTTGATATTCAATGACATTGGTGTAAAATAGGCCTTCGTATATTTTAGGATTTTTAGACTGTACATATTGGTATATACGCCTTTATTTGATTTATTGAATATCGTGATTATTATTATTATTACTATTATTGTTTTTTATTAATATAAAACTTCAGTATTCATATTAAATACTAACTTTATCTTTTATTTAATATTCTATCTAATAGCCTTGTTATAATCACATTAGGTAAACTGGTACAAAGTATTTATGTAAATATCTTAGAAACGTTCTGGGGATTTTCTACGATTTTCGTAAATGTATTTAGAATATATTAGTGTATATACATATATATATATGTATATATATAAGAACTTATATATATGTATATGTATATATATAGGTATATGTGTAAATGTATGTATATATAAATATATATATTATACATTATACATGGGTGTACGTATGTATAAATGTATACAAATATATGTACGTAGGTGTATATATATAAAGAAATATGTGTATACATATATTTGTATATATAAATAGATATATGTATATACATTAGTTTTAATAAATGGTAATAGTAATAGAAAAAGTAAAAGAAAGAATAATCTTAAAAGCAAGTCAGCCCCAGCCCAACAGTGGGCCCAGCCCGAAACCCCCATTAGCCGAGCCGACCCCTAAGTTACTGCTAGTAGCAGAAATTTCAAACCGTAGCTTCCCAGTGCAAAACCTGCATACATATTGTATATAAATACGATCGAGAGAGTAGAGGGAGTTCGAGCAAAAACCCTAATCCAACTTCTCCCCGACCACGCCAACGCCCCTGCGCGCGCGCCCCACCACCTGCGGTAGCCTATCGCCGTCGGGCATCGCCGGAACCGCCGCCCGAACCCGACCACGCGCGCACAGACAAAGCAATGACAGCAGTAGCAACCACCAACGAAGCCACCTTCGCAAAGCAATTTCGACCGCGTCGCTCAAACCAAATTCCGTTCCGTTTAATCAGGTACGAACCCTACCTATCCACCTTCAAATCCATTAGATAAGTCTGGATGGAAACGTGTAGGAATCGACCCAAAAATCGGCATGAAGTTGACCCAAAAATATGTTCTTAGACAGAACACATCCGATCCAAACACACTGTTTGGAAGGCTGTTTATTTGCAACCAATTAGATATTCGCAAAATCTATTTAAATAGGTTTTTAGTTAACATATACAGCTTCGAAACCCTTTTTGTAGTTCCTAATTTCATCAAGATTTCAAAAAGATATCAGTTGTTAAAAACTGAGAAAAATATGTTTTTCCAAAACTAAATATCAATAAAATCCTTCCACACGACGTGCGTCCTGCCAATCCGGGCAACGTGGTCGCGAACCGGAAGTATTAAAAGCTGCATAACGGCTTCGTGGTCGTGTGGGCTTTGACGGAATTCAAATTGGTCGCGTGTGTGCGACGAATTTGATGCGTATCCGTCGAAATTCACCGTATCGACCACTTTGTACAAACTCCAATTACTTTGTGCACGTTCGTCAGATCGAGACGAAACTTGCGCCAGTAGGACCGTATCATTTTTTTGGTCCTATATGTCAAGTTTGGTCCGATTCTGAGACAGTTGAATCGGAACGCCGTTTTGTGGGCCCTACGG
Source organism: Iris pallida (assembly GCA_029216955.1). Lineage (NCBI taxonomy): Eukaryota > Viridiplantae > Streptophyta > Magnoliopsida > Asparagales > Iridaceae > Iris > Iris pallida. The sequence goes on from JANAVB010041817.1 coordinate 2,525,841, forward strand.
TCCCACTCAACGGGCGATTTTGTGTACGGCCCGTCGAAATCCAACTTTGGACATACGGTTGGGTTCGTATCGAAAAACTAGACCTGTTGACATGTAGTTTGACAACTTTAGAGACCATTGACTCTGGCATACTTTTCGGTGCAAAGCAGATCCAACGACGGACATCGTTTTTGTCCGAAATTATCGTTTTGCCCCTGTATCCAGAATTAGACTTAAGGACAGGCAATCCTAGCTAATTTGACTATTCTGAGAACGTTGGTAATGTTTATTTCAGCTTTTGGAAACTGTTGTACGGGTTTTGACTATTGTGGCACATTGAGTAGATCAGACTGTCGTTTACACCAGCACAGGACCACAGGCGAGTATAGTTTGTTGTCTGTTTTCAATATTGAATTTCACTATATCTCATTGATTGGTCATTAATTATGTGTATTTTATTTTATCATAGAAACATTGAGTCGGGAACATGAAATACTAAAGATATGTGATCCGACCATAGACAGTGCTTACTTTTCTGCAAGTAGACATCGTAGACAGTGCTTATTTTCTGCAAGTAGACATCGTAGACAGTGCTTATTTTCTGCAAGTAGACATCATAGACAGTGCTTACTTTTTTGCAAGTAGACATCGTAGACAGTGCTTATTTTCTGCAAGTAGACATCGTAGACAGTGCTTATTTTTCATGCAAGTAGACCTCGTAGACCGTGCGGTGTAGTGTCCCAGACCGATCACATATCAAAGGTATTTCTAACAGTTGGAAAAAGTATTTTGTGTCTATTTATTTGCTATTGGTTTTCCGTATTTCCTGTTTATTTTCAAAAATATGTAATTGATGTCTAACCTCTGTTGTATAGTCATTTTCTTTATTTGAAATTGCATTCAGTGAATTGTGCTCGTTCCATTCCTGACTGGAAACCAACATTTTCAGGTTAGCCGTGGATTCACTTAGCTTGGAGAGTGACGGGAATACTTGCAGACAAAAGCCTAGAGACTAGCTAGATAGTTGAGTTGTAGTCATTCATTTATTTGTACAAGTTTATATTTTTCTACAAATGTAAAACTTGTGATCATTGTAAGTTAAATTAATTATGTGAATGAGCATTATTTATGATTTTGATCTTCATGGCCGTGACAGCGTTCTACCGCCGACACTGCGGCGTAGGCTGACTTGGACACGTCTCGTATCCGTTTAAAAAAAATGGGTGCGGGTCGTGACACTAGGCTAAAGTCAACCCTTGGTCAACTCTAGTCAACTACACTAGTCAAACTAGGTCAACTAGGTCAAGTCCTAGCCCAAACAAGTCTAACAAGTCTCACTAGGCCTAACCAAGCCTAGGCTAGCACTCACACAATCACAAGGCAATGTGAACCACAACAATGCATAATATAAAATAGATACTATATAAAAATATATACCTTCATACATACATATGCATATCCACATTACATACATATTTATATATATAGACATATGTTACATCATGTATATTTACATAGTTACATTGATATATACATTCATGCACATTTACATACATACTTTTATACATTATATATGTTAACATTCATTACAATGCATTATATTTTACTTATACCTTTGATTCATTCATTCATTCATATATGACATTCATTCATGCATTTATACATTCATTCATTCATGTTATCACTATATACATACTTACATGCATCTATAGATTATATACATTGTATATAACATGTAAAAATAGAAGAGGGAAAAAAGAGGAAAAACTGAAATAGAAAGGGAAGGGAAGGAAAAAGGGAAAACAGTGGACATATACATGCTTGCATCATATATTCTATATTACCATACATGCTATCATTATATATTGCATTACATTATGTATACAGTATGCATTCATATCTATCATTACATGTATACCTTGCATTCATATCTAGCATTCATTATATATTTTCATGCATACATTGTATATCATTCTTTTATTTATGCATTTATGCATTGCTTACATACATTACATTGATTGCATTCCTACATGCTTGCATTCAACCATATATATACATTAATGTAAAGAGGATACATATCATATATATATATCATTTCATTCATCTAACATATTATGCATTACATACTCTACATTCATTTAATATCCATACTACATAGGCTCATAGGTTACACAAAATGCTTATGTTGTATAGTCACTCTTTTACTTAAAACTAATACTATACCAATTGGGCCTTCACTAAATTCTAGGATTAAAGTATGTCGTAGCCCTTCGTGTTAGCTTTTTGAAACTTCAAACGGATCGCATTTTCGTGTCCGGAAGCTCCCGGAATCGCGAAAACATCGAAACGCGTTTGTCTTTCGGACAGCTGACACTCAAATAATTTTACAAAAAGTTCCAGAACGATTTTGGCTTATTAAAATATATATTTGGAAACCTAACTTCGATACGGTTCTTTAAAAAAAAGGTGATTAACATAGTTCTAAGCTAAAAGTTATGACATTTCTAAGTTGCTTTGGTTAATAAAAACGTGGATGAATATTATGACGAATTTGAGTTATTTTGGACAAAAGAAACACATGTAGGCCAAGATACTTGGATACCAACATAGGTATCCAAATAAAACTCATTCTAACATCCTAACTAAGATCAATACACTCTCTAACCATTCTAAAACTGAATTTAAATATCTATTTAAACTATTATCATACATACATACACATGGGGTGTCCTAATTTGGGATCTATCAAGTAGGACACAAGACACATATCTAAAATCCTCAAGAGAGCTCCAAATGGCCTCAAATTTGAATCTAAAGGGGACACATGCATGAGGATAGATCCTACGGATTCAAAACTAATTTATATGCAAAGAAAATCGATTTAGAGGATGGGTTTTACCTATTGGGAGTGGAATCCCAATAAAATTATTTAGGACACGGCTCCGATACGAAGATCCCTCAAAGTGGACACTCCTTCTTACACTTCTCTTCCAATCCTTGGTAGCACCCTTCCCTTGGAGTTTTGAGTCTCTAACTTAACCATTCTAACATAATAAAAATTAGTCTAACTAACTAACTTAAATGTTGGATTTTATGGGACATGTTTAACTTAATATTGGGTCCCATCAAGAGTTTAAGCTACCCGGGTCACAATACAAGTCGGAACGAGACGAAACTCAAACCCGACTAAACAAATCCAATAAAAACAATTTAAAAATATAAAATTTTCCTAAAATATTAAAATATAAAAAATGACCAAAATTATAATACATCAATTTAAATATTATTAAAATAATCTAAAATTCACCAATTAATTAAAATCCTAAATAATTTAAAAGTCACAAAATGACCAAAATATCTTTAGCCTAAAAAGTTGTAAATAGTCATTCTAATCACATGGTTAGGTCCCCATGGTCATGGTTAGTCTCTTGGCTCAACAGTTCTAGGGTTCACTAGCTAACACATCAAAATTATAATTCACCAATTTCAAATAGTATTAAATTAATTAAAAATTCCCATAAATCATAAATCCTATTATTAAATAATAAACTTTTACAAAAGTTCAAAATTACCCTCATGCTAAAATGTGGTAGTGACAAATCTACCCTCCTTAAAATAATTTTGTCCTCGAAATTAAAAGACGAAACTAAACTGATGAGAAGGATAGATAATCATACCTCAAGATCCAAAAAGATATGGGTATCGCTCGCACATCTCATCCTCCCGCTCCTAGGTAGACTCTCCTAGAGAATGATGCCTCCATGCGACACGAACCAAGGGTATCACTTGGTTTCTCAGTACCTTCTCTCGGCGATCCAGAATCTCAACTGGCTGCTCTAGATAACTGAGAGTAGGTCCCAGCTCAATCTCCGAATGGTCAAGTACATGGCTAGGATCAGCCACATATCGACTCAACTGTGATACGTGGAATACGTTGTGGATACCCACTAGTGCATGTGGCAAGTCTAGCATGTATGCCACATCACCGACTCTCCCACTGATCACGAAAGGTCCGATGAAGCGCAGGCTAAGCTTCCCACCTCCACCAAAACGTATGGTACCACGAGTCGGAGATATCCTCAGAAAAACCATGTTTTCGACCTAAATGTCACTACCACATATCTAGTTTGAGGGTATTTTTGTCAATTTTTTTGAATTATTTAAATTTAATATATTTTATTAGGAATTTAAAATAATTTATTTGAATGGTATGATTTAAATAATATTTAATTAATTTCCATGTGGTTTAGATTAGCCTAACCTAGATTGGACCTAACCTAGATTCGTCATAGCAAGTCTAGTTAGCCACAATGAGTATTAGTTAGTGTTGTTAGTGGGTTTAAGTCATGATTAGTTAGGATGGATGGTTTGCAACTTGACTAGAAGTGAGCCCTAGATTCTAGGCCATTCAATAGGCTTGATGAATTGATAGCCCTTAGATGCACCCAAAAACCCTAACCCTAACTAGTGGCCGGCCTAGGGATCTCCCCCCTGCCTATAAAGTCTCTCTTGATTTTTGTGCCTCTTTTCATCCATTCCATCATTTCCTAAGAACAAGGTTTGCTTTCATTTGAAATTTCTTTATAGTTTATTCAATAGTGATCCTTTTTCATTGAGATTTCTTCCATGGTGTTCTAAATGATGTTTCCCTACTGTTGGTGGAGTCAAATCTCAGGTTTGACACAATTTGGGGACTTTGGCTAGCTAGTGGAGAGCTCATTTTTGAAGGGTTTATTTGTGGAGATTTCGATCGAGTTTTCGAATTGTAAATGAATAGGAAATTGTATTTTGAAGTGGCTTGTGTGTTTTGCTCGACTGAGCGTGTCTCGTATCGATTTGGTGTCGTGTCGCACTCGTGCACATGCCCGCGCACGTGTGAACAGTGATGCCCTGCTACCAGCATGCTCGTGTTCAGTGCGCAGGACACGTGGACACGTGTGCTTGGACACGAAGTAAGGGGCAGTGTCTGTCATGACACCCCCGAAGTTTCGTGTCCAACGGATACGTGTCGAGTGTGTTTGGACACGTGTACTGGTCTTACTCAGGAACTGTACGCGCACAGAAACGCGTCTGATACGCATGTCGTATTACGTGTATGTGTATCCGCCATGTCGGAACCGATCTCTCAGCATGTCTATCGAGTGAACAACAGTGAGTTGGTGGAGCTGAAAAAGCAGGTGGATGAGCTGCAGGACAAGGGCTTCATCCGTTCTAGTTATTTATCTTGGGGTGCACCGGTACTTTTCATACCCAAGAAGGATGGGTCGATACGGATGTGTATCGACTACATGGCACTTAACAACCTGACGATCAAGAATATATACCCACTGCCGCGGATCGATGATCTCTTTGATCAGTTGAACGGAGCTCGAGTTTTCTTCAAGATTGATTTGAGGTCAGGCTATCACCAGGTGAAGGTGAAGGGGGAGGATATTCCGAAGACCGCCTTTGGGACGCGGTACGGGCAGTTTGAGTTTTTGGTTATGCCGTTTGGGCTAACCATTGTACCAGCAGTATTTATGAACCTAATGAACAAAGTGTTCCACCAGTACTTGGATAAGTTTGTGGTGGTATTCATTGATGATATCTTGGTATATTCCAAGACTGAGGAGGAGCACGAGAAGCACTTGAGAGTGGTGTTGGAGACACTCAGGGCAGAGAGGCTGTATGGAAAGCTCTCGAAGTGTGAGTTCTTCTTAGATAGAGTTGACTTCTTGGGTCATGTGGTTACTGGAGATGGGATCTCAGTGGACCTGAAGAAGATCACAGCAGATGAGGCACGGGCAGCGCCGACTTCAGTGGCAGAGATCAGGAGCTTCTTGGGGCTGGCAGGATACTACAGGAGATTTGTGCAGGATTTCTTTCGGGTTGCAGAGCCGTTGACTCGGCTGACCCAGAAGGATACTGAGTATGTTTGGTCAGAGGAGTGTCAGGCAGCTTTTGATGAGTTGAAGAAGCGGCTTACGACAGCTCCGATTCTGACATTGCCATCTGGTTCAGGAGGGTTCACTATTTATAGTGACGCTTCATGGAAGGTGCTGGGTTGTGTCTTGCAACAGCATGGGAAGGTAATTGCCTATGCTTCCAGGCAATTATGTCCCCATGAGAAGAACTACCCTACCCACGACCTGGAGCTTACAGCAGTGATATTTGCTCTGAAGTTGTGGAAGTACTACATGTATGGAGAGATGGTAGAGATCTTCACAGATCACAAGAGCTTAAAGTATGTGTTTACATAGAAAGAGCTCAACATGAGGCAGCACAGATGGTTAGAGCTGATGAAGAACTTCGACATCTCACTTCAGTATCACCCAGGGAAGGCCAACGTGGTTGCCGATGCCTTGAGTAGGTATCCGACAGCCATGTGTTTGACTATGGACCATCACTTGCTTACTGATTTGGAGAGCCTGGGGATTGAGGTGATCGTGCCCGGAGTTCAGATACAGATATGGGGCCTGCAGATTCAGTCAGACTTGGTGGAGAGGATCAAGTCGACGCAGTTTGAGGACGTTGCTCTACGGTGTCTCCGAGAGCAGGTTCGAGCAGGATTGGTGGATGGCGAGTTTTCTCTTGCAGAGGATGGTGCCTTGCGGTACGGTTCCAGGTTATGTGTGCCCAGCGGAGATCTCAGGGAGCAGGTTTTGCAGGAGGCCCACAGATCTCAGTACTCTATACACCCTGGTGCCAACAAGATGTATCGAGATCTGATGAAGCATGTTTGGTGGTACGGAATGAAGCGGAAGGTAGCTCGCTTCGTAGCTAGGTGCTTGGTCTGTCAGCAGGTTAAGACAGAGAGGCAGAGGCCCGTGGATTATTGCAGCCGCTGTCCATTCCCAAGTGGAAGTGGGAGCATATCACTATGGATTTCGTATCTGGGTTGCCGCGTACACCAGGAGGTAAAGACGCGATTTGGGTCATCGTTGACAGGTTGACCAAATCGGCCCACTTCTTGCCATTCAAGGTAGGTACGTCTACAGAGAGGCTTGCGGAGATATACATACGGCAGATTGTCAGGATTCACGGAGTTCCGGTCAGCATTGTCTCGGATCGGGATAGTCGCTTTACTTCCCATTTCTGGAGGAGTCTGCAGACTAGTTTGGGCACTCAGCTCAAGTTTAGTACTGCATACCACCCCCAGACGGACGGACAGTCAGAGAGGATTATTCAGACACTCGAGGATATGTTGTGGACGTGCGTCTTGGACTTTGGAGGTTCTTGGGAGGATCATCTATATTTGGTGGAGTTTGCTTACAATAACAGTTTTCAGGCTAGCATTGAGATGTCACCAGAGATGGTTGTTGATGCAGCCGAGAAGGTGAAGCTCATCAGGGACAGACTTCGTGTGGCGCAGGACAGACATCGGCACTGGACCGATAGCCACTGGAGGCCGTTGGAGTTTGAGGTACAGATTAGAGATAGGATTAGAAGTAGGTTATTTGTTTTGTTTGATTTATCATGTTTGATTATTTAAGTAACATGAGACCTTGTTTGTGTTTAGGTCGGAGACATGGTTTTTCTGCGGATATCTCCGACTCGTGGTACTATACGTTTTGGTGGAGGTGGGAAGCTTAGCCCGCACTTCATCGGACCTTTCGTGATCAGCGGGAGAGTTGGTGACGTGGCATATAGGCTAGACTTGCCACCTGTACTAGTGGGTGTCCACAACGTATTCCATGTATCACAGTTGAGACGGTACGTGGCTGACCCTAGCCATGTGCTTGATCATTCAGAGATTGAGGTAGGGCCTACTCTCAGTTATCCAGAGCAGCCAGTGGAGATTCTGGATCGCCGAGAGAAGGTGCTGAAAAACCAGGTGATACCCTTGGTTCGCATCGCATGGAGGCATCATTCTCCAGGAGAGTCTACCTGGGAGCGGGAGGATGAGATGCGCGAGCGATACCCTTATCTTTTTGGACCGTGAGGTATGATCGTCTATCCTTCTCATTGTTAGTTTCGCCTTTCAATTTCGAGGACGAATTTTTTTAAGGAGGGTAGATTTGTCACTACCACATTTCTAGTTTGAGGATATTTTTGTCATTTTTTTTGAATTATTTGAGTTTAATATATTTTATTAGGAATTTAAAATGATTTATTTGAATGGTATGATTTAAATAATATTTAATTAATTTCCATGTGGTTTAGATTAGCCTAACCTAGATTGGACCTAACCTAGATTAGTCATAGCTAGTCTAGTTAGCAACAATGAGTATTAGTTAGTGTTGGTTAGTGGGTTTAAGTCATGATTAGTTAGGATGAATGGTTTGCAACTTGACTAGAAGGGAGCCCTAGATTCTAGGCCATTCAATAGGCTTGATGCATTGATAGCCCTTAGATGCACCCAAAAACCCTAACCCTAACTAGTGGCCGGCCTAGGGATCTCCCCCCCTTGCCTATAAAGTCTCTCTTGATTTTTGTGCCTCTTTTCATCCATTCCATCATTTCCTAAGAACAAGGTTTGCTTTCATTTGAAATTTCTTTATAGTTTATTCAATAGTGATCCTTTTTCATTGAGATTTCTTCCATGGTGTTCTAAATGATGTTTTCCTACTGTTGGTGGAGTCAAATCTCAGGTTTGACACAATTTGGGGACTTTGGCTAGCTAGTGGAGAGCTCATTTTTGAAGGGTTTATTTGTGGAGGTACACACCTAGGTAAATCTCTATTCCTCCTATAAAATTTTAGTTTCTTTGCATAAACACCAAGCTCTAGGTGTCCTTGTACTGTAGGGATAGGTTTGCACCCTCTCGTGTCATGTACGTATCCGTATCGGACACGTATCAGTAGGTAACCGCAAGTGTTCAACGAAATGCCACAGTGGGCATTTCGATCGAGTTTTCGAATTGTAAATGAATAGGAAATTGTATTTTGAAGTGGCTTGTGTGTTTTGCTCGACTGAGCGTGTCTCGTGTCGATTTGGTGTCGTGTCGCACTCGTGCACACGCCTGCGCACGCGTGAACAGTGATGCCCTGCTACCAGCGTGCTCGTGTTCAGTGCACAGGGCACACGGACACGTGTGCTTGGACACGAAGTAAGGGGCAGTGTCTGTCATGTCACCCCCGAAGTTTCGTGTCCAATGGATACGTGTCGAGTGTGTTTGGACACGTGCACTGGTCATACTCAGGGACTGTACGCGCACAAAAACGCGTCTGATACGCGTGTCGTATTACGTGTATGCGTGTCCATCGTGTCTCGGGTTGTGTCGCGTGTATAGGCCTATATGTAGGCTACACATGGACACGAGCACGAGATGTGTCGTGCCTCGTATCGCGTCCACGAGAGCGTGGACTCGCTGCACGAGACAGTACAGTCTGTGCGTGTCTGTGAGTGCTGTTGACTACTTGGACACCTCGTATCCTATTTCATGGACACGAATGCATTCCTATGACACGTACATGTGTGCACTTCATGTTGGCATAATCAATTTGACAATTATTGGGTTTTTTCTATGTCAATTTAGGATTCGAGCCAATTACTGATACCTGTTTTCATTTCCTGTTTCCTTATGATTCATTCCAGTTTTAAATTGTTTAAATTATGGTTTAATTGCTAATTAAGATCCTAGACATGTTTGTTAGTATATGTTAGTTTAGTTTTACTTATTAGAATGGGTTGATTTATGAGAAATGGAATAATTGATGTCGAGTTGGGTTTCGAATGTAAACGACTGATACCACTTGTTATTTCAGTTTTCCTTAACTTAATCCCTATTTAATCTGATGATTAATTGATGTTTTAAGTACCATTAGTATTCCTACATGTGTATTAGCTCATGATAGATTGATTTTACATATTATAATGGGTTTTGGATTCATGAATGGGATTTTAGACGTTGAGTTGGGTTTCAATGTATCGACTGGTATATTACATTTGTTTGACTGATTTTCATTCTAATTAGATACTGAATTTTGAACTGAGAATATATTTCCTGTCATTTATTTCCAATGTCCTGTGACACTAAGTTAGTTTCAGTTTTTACAAATTGAATGAGATTAAATTTCAGTGTTCATTAGTTGTTAAATCCTGAGAATCTATTCACTGTTTTTCCTGTCATATATTCATGTTTCCCATCACCTCTCACAAACACCTGAGAACACACATTGTTTGCAAATCAACCTGCATATGTACACAACCACACAACCATTTATACTCACACACACACATGGAAATGTCTCCTGGATTACACACACACACACATGACACCCTCTTGACCCTCTCATGTCTCTCAACACACACACATACACACACATGAACACTAAGGCACACACATTGCCTGTTGTACACACACTGTTTTTTGAAAATTCTTTCACTGTTCAGCCCCATTAAACACACACACAAATCTCATATGTCCTTTCCCCCTCTCTATGTAGATATAATATATAATTCTATATATGTATGTATGCTATAGCTATATATCAATGTCTAACCTAATGTGAATGTATGAATGGTAGTGTAGGATGTATGGGAATTTCAATGTGTAATAGCTATATGTGATATACATATTTCTTTATGTGTATCTAGATATATATATATACATATATGTGGAAAATATATATATATATATATATACATATATGTGAAAAATATATATATATATATATATATATATATATATATATATATATATATATATATATATATATATATATATGGTGTTTGGCCTATAGTGTTATGGCTGTATTAGCTCATGGCCTACATGGTTGTGATTCTACATGGGTATATGACCTAGTGTATGGTTATTGCCTAGAGGATAGGGCCTATGGCTTATAACCTAGATGACATAGCCTAGGGTTGACCAATCTAGACTAGTTTGACCTAGTCTAAACCTGTTTGACCTTGGTTGACCAATTTGGACTAGAGTTGACCTAGTTTGACTTCTAGGGTTGACCAGAGTTGACCAAGAGTTGACTTTGGTCTAGATTGACCTAGATTCATATAGAATGCATTGAATTGCATCTTATTATCATTTTAGACATGTTGTGACTTGTGCTGTTCTGATTAGGAGCCAGACACCACTCCTCAGACAGTATTTTCTTTTGGACATCCAGGATATCAGGCGAGTACATTCTCTGACCGTTTCATACTTGATAGGGTTTATATTTACGCGCTAGATTACTTTACTTGATGCTGTCACGACGTTAACACGAATTGGTACTATATGGATCCCTTTATGAGATGTTATCCCCCTCGGGAGCATCGGGTTACAGTATGTCATATGCATTTCACTTTCATCATGTACTCCGATGCTTTCACCATTCATGTGCACTCTCGTGATTCATGTACTCTCATGTTCACGGAGCCCTCATGTACTGTCATGTGCACCCTATTATGGGCCTTCATGTGATATCATGTGCAATAACATAACATGTCTGGATCCTTGTCTATTGATTGGGGTACGGGGGAGTATGAATGGTCATGTGAACAATTCCAAAGTAGTATACTCATGTGCAAACTCTTAGATTACTCATGTGCAAATTCAAGCCGTTCACATGTTCATCTTGTACTGTAAATTACTAGGTCACTGTAGTTCTCGATTTATAGTCTCTATTTATATTACAGCTCTTCTCTTTTACTTTATGTATATTCTGCAGCGTTTCCTGTATCTTACTCTATTGCATATTTATTTATCCTGTCATATTATGAACTGCGTGAGATGTAGTGTGCTCGCTCCTGTCCTGACTGGACCTGTTGAAATATTACAGAGGATGAGGATGAGGCGTGCTGCCCTACCTATTATGGGGCTACCCTAGATAACAGCTGTGACTTGGACCAGCAGCCGGATCCTATAGCAGTGGACGACACTCCTCTAGATTAGGATTTTCTTATGTTATTTCTGGATGACTGTATTACGATATTTTAGGATTCTGTGGATTTGTGATATCTTTAGACACTTAGACTCTCTGGTTGTACTTATGTGGATCTTTCTTTTCAGCATTTATCTATCTATCTTTCTATCTTATCATTCTGCCTTAGATGTGATTGAGACTTATATTGCTATGTCACCTCCATTCGGAGTGTATATACTGTACAGGTACTTTTATATTGTTAGATGATTGACCTAGGACAGCGTTCTACCGCCGACACTGCGGCGTAGGCTGGACGTACCCACGTCTCGTGCCCTTACTCTAGGGTGCGGGTCGTGACACTAAACGCAAACAAGGTCTCAAGTTACAAAATAATCAAACACGATCAAACAAACATAACAACAACCTACTTCTAATCCTATCTCCAGTCAAACTAAGTCAACATAGTCAATGGTCAACTACGGGTCAACAACTAGTCAATTTGTCAACATCCAAGTACTTGGTCAACAACTGGTCAACTTCTTAGGATTTTACCTATGCTAGCTATCTAGGTGTTGGCAACTAGAAATTAGCAAAAGGAAAACTCTATAATAGACTAGCTCTTAACTTCCCAATCCTATCAAGTCACCCATAACTAAATACCTATAAGCTAAGCACACCAATCCCAAAATACCACATATACATAAGCTCAAGAACAACAACCCATCACATATATCCTAAATATAAAATATATAAAATATATAAATATATATATATATATATATATATATATATATATATATATATACTAGTCTACATATACGTACTTTGTACGTATTTTAATTAGAATATCATAAGATTAGTTGTTGTCTTTTTCAGATGATTATTCATGTGTGTGTGTTTTCTTTTTACAATGTCAAGAGATTCAAAGTACAAATTTTGTTTTTTTAAAAAATTCTCTATTGAGAATAATAATATTTGAAAATTTGTAAGGATAAATTTTTTTACCATTGTAACATGAAAAGTTGTATGATAAAAGAAAACTTGCATACAAACTTTATTGCTTTGACTCCTAAACATAATGACATGCAAGTTGACATAATAACATCATATTTATAAAATGCTCAAGGGTATTTTAGGAATTCAAAAGTTTCACCATCAAGTTTTCCTATTATATATATTAGAATAGATATATGACTGATCAACAAAGTGTTAAAGTAGACTAAACTTATAAGAGACTGAACAAATGCTTAGAAATTAGGCTAAGGATGAATGGTCTAAAACATCAATGTAGGCAAAAGAAAATGATGCTAAGGAGACTGAATTTTATAAGGCAGAAAGGACAGGACATTAGGGTCCAACTTGTAAGGTTAAAGTGAAAGAAAACCTATATGGTGACTGAAACATACCGTAGATCAAACCTGGGCCTCTCCTCTCTATCTGGACCGAACACCTACTAAACTATATGCAGGATAGTGGTCTAAAAGAAATGAACCAAACTGGTGTGCAGGGAATGCAATAGGCAGTACACTGTAAATGAGTACAGGCCACATACCAAATCAAAATATATTACATATATACAAGCTATATATATTTAACTCTCATCACCTCAACTCTACTCAAAGTCTAACAACTCACACTCCCTACCACATGCCTATCACTCCAAGGAAGGGGTCAGATATGTAGGGTGTGTTGGGACAGAACAATGGTGTAGCATGGCTGCACATGAAGATACAGAACAATCACATATAGGACAATGATATGTAGGACACATACATATGGAAAATTGAACAAATGCTCAGGTAGAGGCATTGGAAGGCTGAACCAACAATGAAAGAAAGGGTTTGGACATGTATCTGGACAGATGGGCTAAACAGGTATCATCCGTATCTAATACAATGAAAGAGGGACAGAACAAACGATCAAGAGAAAACTCTTATTAACATCCCACATTATATTCCCAATGTATACAACTGTCCTAAATGGACTGAACAACCATGCCCAGAAAAAGTTTAAACTCCACTGTAGGGCAGGTACTGCAGGTTATACTGAAGGGTATTGCAAGGCTATCAAATAAGGTAAAATGTTAAGAGATGCAATATGTCACCATGTCCAGAAGGTAAGGATGAGTGCAGACCTCTAATATACATGATACTAACTCTCCAGATATGCAGAATATGATAAGGGATTGATGGTTATATTGGTGAGTCAATAATTGGGGTCTGAACAATGGTCCAGTGAAATCTATGATAAAATATGGTAGGTAATGAAATGTTGAGTGCAGTGAACAACTTGTACAAATCTGAACCAAGGGAACAGGGTATCTAGTGAAGGGTCTGCACACTGCCTATAAAGGTTGATCAAACATGACTGAACTCAACACAAAGAGAACTTAACTAAAATAGAAAACTGGGCCCAATATAGGCTAAACAACATGTCTATAACTCTATACAACAATGACCAATAGATACCAACTAAACCCCTATCTCATATGCCAATATCATCTACAATCTATCAATATATATAGACCTCTCAGTCTTAGGTGAAACTACAACTACACTCAAGGACAGGCTCTGGTCATGGGTGCCCTACTGGGAAGGGTAAGGAAAAAAATAATAACAAATCATCAAGGCTGTAAGATATACTAACATCCTATATAGAAACTGGTAGGTATTATAAATAACAGGGGAATCATCTATAAGGGTTATTATTCTAATATCAATGCTAACTATCATCTCTAGAGTACAGACACTCTACAAATCATCATATCATTACACTATGAAAGAACTACATATGAATAGGCTCTACAAAGCTAAATATCCCTACTCTTAAGTTATTTGATGATGTAATACAATTTTATAACCATAGAAGGGTACGATAGAGATGATATGTTTAAAAATCTTCTCAAGATACAATCTGATAATCATATACGTCTGTCCAAAATTATGTTACTCAGAGTCCTCGCCATGCCAGTAAGCAAGGCTGCGATAAATAATAGATTCCATAACTGGGGTATGCACCTGTATAATCATGTTGTCTGGAATTCTCGCTATGCCGACTAGTATAGCTGCAAGAAATTTCAAATCTCATAACCAAGATACGTACATTCGAAGTCAGGTCTCTATGTTTCCGCCACGCCAGCTAATATGTCTGCGATAAACTACATATTCCATAATCAAGTAGACGTTTTACCATCCCTGTATTTCCATCAACATATGTTATCAGAAAATATCGTAACTCAGGCCATAAAATTCATCTCGATAGGAAAATCAAAATCAACAACGATCCATCAAAATTAAATTCAATAATCAAGGAGTGAGAGCGAACAAAACAAGAAAAAGGATTTCAAATTGAAGTTTAAATAAGATTCTCAAGGGTCGTCCCAGGAATCTCTCAAGGAGTCCTAACTGTGATTGAGTACCTTCAAAAATATATCCTAATCCTACTGCAGGATGTAGTGATACTCTAGTTCGAATACCAGTACATAAACTCGACCTGCATGGACCACCACTAAAAACGTGTCACGACCTGCACCCTAGAGTAAGGGCACGAGAAGTGGGTACGTCCAGCCTACGTCGCAGTGTCGGCGGTAGAACGTTGTCCTAGGTCAATCATCTAACAATATAAGCTACCTGTACAGTATATACACTCCGAATGGAGGTGACATAGCAGAATACAGTCTCAATCATATCTAAGATAGAATACGATATGATAGATAGATATAAAATGAATCCACAAGGAGATACAACAGATAGAAGGAGATACAACAGATAGAAGGAGATACAACAGATAGAAGTCTAAGTGTCTAAGATATCACAATCCAGAAAATATCTCAAATCTCAAATACAGTAATCCAGAGTGAAAATAAGTACAATTGAAAATCATTAATCTAAACTAATAGTGTGTCATCCACTGCTAATGGATCCTGCTGGATATCCAAGTCACAACAATCCTCTAGGATAGTCCCATGTAGGAGTGGGCACGGGTCGGGCCAGATCCAAATTTTATGGATCCGGACCGGACCCGTTAATTGGCGGGGCGGGACGGGACGGGTCCAAAAAATATTGGAACCGGTACGGATTCGACCCGTTCGAAACGGGTCCAAACCGAGCCGACCCGCGGGTCCAAACGGATCAAAAAAAATCAAAAAATTATAGAATAGTAAACATTTACACATGTACTATTATCTAGAAGAATAAAACAAGTATTATGTTTTTCCAATTTCTAGAATGTGTTTACTAAACAATAACGTGTGCTATTATTTATAAATTATAATATGAAAAAAATCAAAATTGATAAAAAAAATCATACTCCTAGAAACGGGTCGGTTCGGGACCCCGTTTATTTTGAAAATAGGACCCGCCCTACCCCGTTAGTGTCACACGACCCGTCCCGCCCCGCCCCGCCCCGTTTAAATTCCAAAATTTAGAAACCGTCCCATTTGACCAATATACAATTCGGGCCGGGTCAAAACCGCGGGCCCTGGACCCGTATGCCCACCCCTAGTCCCATGGTAAGTGGTACAAGGTTCCTCATCATCCTCTGTAAAATTTTCAACAGGTCCAGTCAGGACAGGAGCGAGCACAATACATCTCAACAAATCATAACAGGTAAAAAAATATAATCATGCTAGAGAGTAAGATACATAAAACTGAAGAACAACATAATGTAAAAGAGAGACTGTAAGTAAATAGCTACAATATATAAGATAACTAATCAGTGCTAGTGATTCAGAGTACAAGATGAACATGTGAACAGCTGGAGGGTGATTCATGACTATACTAAAGAGGTGATTCATGACTATACTACTTTAGAATTATTCACATGCTCAGTTTCTACTCCCCTATTCCCAATCAATACACAAGGATCCAGTCAAGTTACGTTAAGATTCATGACTATACTACTAGCCCGTAAAGGGTGATTCAAGAGTGATTCATGAATAGATTCGTGAAGGCTCTGTGATTCATGAGAGTACAGAAATCACAAGCTGATATATGAAAATTCATGATAATAGAAGCATGAGATATATGATGTAAGTAAAACATACGAGACATGAGTATCTGATGCTCCCGAGGGGGATAACATCTCATGAAGGGATCCATATAGTACTAATCCGTGTTACCAACGTGTCAACAACAAGTAAAGTAATCTAAAGCATGAATATAATGCTAAACAAGATATAAAATAATCAAAGAATGTACTCGCCTGATATCTGTATGTCTAAAGAGAATATACTGTCTGAGGAGTGGTATCTGGCTCCTATAGAACAGTACAAGTCACCACATGTCCAAAATAGTAAAATAGACTGCTACAATGCATTCTACATGATGTTTGGGTCAATCTAGGCTAAAGTCAACCCTTGGTCAACTCTAGTCAACTACACTAGTCAAACTAACTCAACTAGGTCAAGTCCTAGCCCAAACAAGTCTAACAAGTCTCACTATGCCTAACCAAGCCTAGGCTAGCACTCACACAATCACAAGACAATGTGAACCATAACAATGCATAATATAAAATAGATACTATATATAAATACATACCTTCATACATACATATGCATATCCACATTACATACATATTTATATATATAGACATATGTTACATCATGCATATTTACATAGTTATATAGATATATACATTCATGCACATTTACATACATACTTTTATACATTATATATGTTAACATTCATTATAATGCATTATATTTTACTTATACTTTTGATTCATTCATTCATTCATATATGACATTCATTCATACATTTATACATTCATTCATTCATATTATCACTATATACATACTTACATGCATCTATACATTATATACATTGTATACAACATGTAAAATAGAAGAGGGAAAAAAGGGGAAAAACTGAAATGGAAAGGGAAGGGAAGGAAAAATATAAGAAAAAGGAAAAATAGTGGACATATACATGCTTGCATCTTATATTCTACATTACCATACATGCTATCATTATATATTGCATTACATTATGTATACATTATGCATTTATATCTATCATTACATGTATACCTTACATTCATGTCTAGCATTCATTATATACTTTCATGCATACATTGTATATCATTCTTTCATTTATGTATTTATGCATTGCTTACATACATTACATTGATTGCATTCCTACATGCTTGCATTCAACCATATATATACATTAATGTAAAGAGGATATATATCATATATATCATTTCATTCATCTAACATATTATGCATTACATACTCTACATTCATTTAATATCCATACTACATAGGCTCATAGGTTACACAAAATGCTTATGTCATATAGTCACTCTTTTACTTAAAACTAATACTGTACCAATTGGGCCTTCACTAAATTTTAGGATTAAAGTATGTCGTAGCCCTTCGTGTTAGCTTTTCGAAACTTCAAACGGATCGCATTTTCGTGTCCGAAAGCTCCCGGAATCGCGAAAACACCGAAACGCGTTTGTCTTTTGGACAGCTGCACTACAAGAAAAAACACATGTTACAACGTTGGAAAAACATTGTAAAAGGGCTTTGACAACATTTAGTAGAAGGTCGTTATATCCAGGGTTGTAAAAGTGGGGGTATCTTCAACAAAATTTGCTTGAACATTGTAAAGACATTGTAGAAGTTCTTTCCACAACAATTTACAAACATTGTTGAAGTTTATAAAATTTGATATAACTCTTTCTACAACATTTTCTAAGTATCGTAAAAATACTTTTTAAAACTTATTATAAGTATTGTAAATATAATTTGTACAACGTTCTGCAACGGTGGTAAAAATATAGATACCATGTTTACTAAACGTTGTATATATATTTTGTACAATAGTGTACAAACATTGTAAAAAAAGTTTATACAACTTTTTTGAAATATTGTATATATTATTCAATTAGTTTTCCAAACGTTGTAAATAATATTAATATGTTGTAATTGTAGTATCAACAATGATTTAAAAGTATTGTAAATGATTTTTACAACGTTTAAAAAAGTTGTTAAAATGTTATCTTACAACAGTTTCTAAACGTTGTTGATTGTATTTCCATTTTAAAAAAACAATTTATAAATAAAAATATATTGATTGCAATTATAATACAAATACAAGTACATGATCAATCCCTTTCTTTTCCAATGTGCCACATACCCATTTTACCATGTCCTCACCAAACTCCAAAGCAATGGAGGTTGAGTGAGTTCTCGTTGTGTTATCATCAATCCCAACCCATTAGCATCTTCCACACTCTGTCGACAATCTTGCTCCAGGAGGAAAATAGCTCATAGTCGTCGCCGATAAGGACTCTATAGACTTCCCACTCCTTATCGCTAATAACATGCCTACCGATCTTTGCTTGAAAAATTCATTATTCAATATTAGTTTTCGAAGCTAGCAGAAAAGGAGAGTAGTAACTAGATTTCGTATGACAGTTGAATGTATTACACGGACATAAAAAAATGGTATCAATTATCTATATATTCTTACATTTGTGCTCACAGGAGACTGTATATATATACTTATTTGAAAATGTTCGTATCACGTATGTGTATCATGTCTCGACAGTAGATAAACATACATTTGCAAATGAATAAAAAGATAATGATATATCATCACCATTTTGGTGTATAAAAATCTAGTTCCCAACAAACTTTAGAATCCTAAATATTAATATTAGGTTATTTGTATCAGGTCTGATGTATAGTGTTAAACATATATTGATATGAAAGTACAATATAAGATATTGAATTACCTGTCAAAGGTGGGTATCCTAAACATAGAAATATATACAAGCAATTAAACTAGTAGTCAATAAATGTTACCTTAGTAATTAAACCAGAGTTATTCTAATGTTACTTTAGCTCATAGAACTTAAGTTTTTGGAAAGTTAAAGCTAATATGAATCCAAGATTAAACAGTAAAACAAAGCCTCCAATCATATCCAGTAGAAGTGGCCACTGAAGTTTAGCTCCCAGCTGGTCAAAACTTGTTGACCTATAGTTGTATTTAATGAAGAAAACTCACTACAACAAAAAAGTGTTTTAACGACACTCGAAAAGTGCCATTAGTGACTTTCTATGGCACTTTTTTAATAGTTCAAACAACTTGGATAATAATGTATTTGACATCTGCGTTTGTCCTCCTAACTAAGTATATTTTGCAACCTTGCTAATGAGACAATTAGCTACTTCCAGATGATACTCATTCTCACAACCCGCACATGTACCAAAAGTTGTTGCTACTTACTGCAGATTACCTGATCTCAGATACCTACTCCTATAACCCCAGTTACATGTGCACATGCACGGTATCACTCATAAACACATACGCATCTCCATCCCACATAAAACACCTACACATTCCCACATATACTCCTCACCCTTATAACACTCTGCACACGAAAATATAGGAGCACTGATGCAAGATACGCTACCTCGTGCTGCTGTCATTTGCCTGCATAGGTAAAATCCCCATACTCTTAGGTTCCCTCTACTGCAAATTGCTACACACTAAGTTGCTGCTATCCACGGCTAGCCCAAATCTACTGCTGTTGTTCGAATGATGATTGTAGTTCAAAGTATTTTACTTGAACAATATAATACGCTAATTAGCCCAATTCAACAATGGGTGCATGCATCTTTAATATCTTAAATTGGTCGTGGGGAAGGAACTTAATTTGTAAATTCCTTAACTCAGTATTGAGATATAAACGTTATTGAGAACTTAATCTCATATTGGTGTGGCCAAGAATAACTTTTTCATGCAACATGAGATAGTAGCTAGTTTCACATCACTGCCATAATGATATAGGAAAAATTAAACTCACAAAATTGTTCCTTTAGTATATCGATCCCCTAAAAGTTGTAAAGCAAAGTCAATCAGCTACACTGGCAACTGCAGATGTAATTTGAGTGTAAACTGCACATATAATTTGAGTGTAAACTGCACATATAATTTGAGTATAAACTGCTATGTGCAGTTTCTTGCATATTGGATCACATCTACATCAAGAAACTGGTACTAGGGACTACACTACCTGACATAGGTTGATTCACCACTACCTATTGCTACATGCTTACCCACACTGCTTACAGTACAGAGACTGCTTCGCAGCTAGTGGCGGAGCTAGCATTTAAAATTAGAAGGGCAAATAGAGATCTTCATACCTGGAATTCTGACAATAACTGCCACCCAATGCACAATCTGGAGTTCCAATATGCTGCAACCAGGGAAACCCTGAAAAGAAAAAAGGAAAAAAATATATGATGCATGAGCACATGATATAAATATGATTAAAAGGTTGCTCAAGCCTGCATATAAATCCATATCAATATGGCAGACTGTTCAAGTCGAATATAATCAAAGTTCCAACAAGTTTTCACTTCCATCACTACTAAGACGAGCCATTAAGTATTCGTTCAACTCTTCCATAACCAAACAAAGCAACAAGATAATCTTTCTTAAACAAGCATAATAACATGTCACTTACAAATACAGTTTATGTTGACCTTACCTTGAAGTTGAACCAACTAACTTAAGAATTCTTCTGGAATTCTCCTCGTACTAATTTGTTACTGAATGAAGAAGATCATAGCACCCTTAGTGCAGTATAAGGCTTGTGAACTATGGTTTTGAGTCTTCATGAAATTGAAATTGCTTCATTATCTGCTTGTTGCTCTACAAAATGTAGTTTGTTCTATATTTAGCCTTCTAATTTGATATAGAAGTACAAAGTATACAATCCCCCCCAGCAAAAAAAACAAGAAATAGAAAACACTTTATCTAAATTTGATATAGAAATACAGAGTATACAAAAATCCTATAATAGAAGAGGTGGTCTTACTTAATACCGACCAGATACTTGATATAAAATTTATAAATAAAATTCAAGCATAATGCCAAAATGTGTCCATCCCTTATAGTTTCATACAACTTGGAATCAAATACAAGCAAATTTATTGAAGAATGACTTGACTTGCATGAATTTTTACTTCAGATATATGGAAGCAGTACCAGTTAAATGGAAGCACAGACATCAGAAAGATTCGGGAGATTCTTTATCTAAATTTGTTAAGTTATGATTTGAGTGTTGCCAACAGTACCATAAACCAATTTCTATATCTCGCTATTGCACTTCAGGAAATTCTTCTACTCTGAGATGAATCAAGTTGTTACATAATAAATGTTGTTTGTTGGCGGAATTACCTACTGCAAAAGATCATGTTTATAATTATTCTATTTTCCCGAATTCTAGCACTTTGAAAAACATAAGGAGAAGCAAACAATTTGTGAATTGGGATGTGTTATTTTCTCTTATGTTGCAGTTTACTTTGTAAGCTAGATGAAGTTAATTTGTTGCGTGTAAGAATGGCATCAACAATAAAGATGGGTAACATATATCTCTCTCTCTTTCTCTTCCTTCTGAGTTCCACATGTAGATGGCGAGTCCATTAATTGGTCTCATTAATTGATGGAGGTTCTAAATCCCACCTAATCCAACTCTTATGCTTGACAACTCTTACGTTGCAGTGTTAAGAACTTCTCGTTACACTTTGGCTTAACTTACTTCATAGTCTTCATTGTTACCTTAATATATCTGAAGTGAAAATACATGCAAGTCAAGTCATTCTTAGATCATACTAGGCTAGTCCAATCCAAAAAAAGAATTTATGATGGCACTTGTACAATGGAAGCACTTCAAGTTCATAGCAGTACCAGTTAAATGGAAGCGCATAGATCAGAAAGATTCGAGCAAATAAACCTACCGATTCCCAACCCTTCAAGTTCCCGTAACAAGAAAACTAAATTACCAAAAAAAAACACTAGAATAGAGAAACTTAAATAGGAACCAAAGATTGACCAGAGCAAGTGACGCATCTCCATGGCTCCTCGAAGTAGGGATTGCGGTCGTCAGCATATCTTCATCTGGTGAGCTCCAACGGGAAGCCGAGGCATCCGTACAACACCTGAAAGAAGATAATGAAGAAAAATGGAACCAAGAATAAGAAATTAACAAAAGATTCAACCAAACCCTAACTTTGGAAACCATAGCCATTACTTAGGAAAGATCAAGAATATGTCACAAGAAAACCTACAAAAGCCCTAAATTCTGAACCAAAATTCCACTTACCAACAAGATTGATCATCATCGTTGCTAAGAAGAGATTGGCGATGAAGATAGAGAAAAAGCATTACCAGGACCTTGCCATCGAAGAAGAAGCTTGTCATCGAAGAAGTTGTAAATTAGGGTTGTGGGATCGTTAGAAAAGAGATGAGAGACAGAGAGAAGACTAAAGTTTTTGTGGAGGGCTTGGAGAAAATAGAGAAGAGTCTGTGAGAGAGAAAAAAATAAAGAAGTTTGCGAGAGGTTAGATGAGGGGAGAAAAGAGACAATTGGGAGGGCGCCAAAAGAAAAAAAGAAAGAGGGGAATTAATTTTTAGGATGACATAAAAAATGTTGTCTTTATCCCCTCAGATTATATGACACTTTAATAGTGTTGTTGGAATACGTTTACGACACTTTTAAAATAGTGTTGTGGATGATAAAATATATTTTATTACCACAACACGTTTTAGCAAAGTGTCATCATGATTTTTTTTAATGACACCTATTTAAAAAGTCTCGTAAAAAAGTGTCGTTATTAACCATTTTTGTTGTAGTGGCTACAGAATTCAAAAAGGAAAAAAGAAAAAGGAGATGTAACCAAATTTAGTCAAAAGCTACCATCACAGCAAACCTTTTTCCATCGGGATGCAAGGAACTCATTTAAAGTCAATCCTATTTCTGTCGTGTCTTGGTGGTGGTGTAGGAGGGAGGGTCAGGGGTCATAGCGGCATGAGACTAGTAAACTGCCATGGACCTCTTGGAATTTCTTTTGTTCTCTTTCGAAATTCCTGCATAAGCACAATGTACAGAAATGATATCTTATTCGGCACATATAAAATGCAAAGCAAATAATAAATATAATACAAAAGGCCGAAGACAAGATTGTAATAGTAGTATGATGTTTTGAAGCAGCTTATCAATCTCATAACTTGAAAATCAAGAATAAGATGGAATAATCATCAACAGTAAGTGTCATGCCAGCATAGTGGACATATGATGGTGCAATATTTATACTACACCAAAACAGATGATTCCCACATGTACAGAACATCTTTTTTCTTCTATTAGTTTGGTTTGCAGTAGCAGTAGAAGTTACTTTATGGAATACTGGAGATTATTGACTTGACCATAAACAAAACTTTAGTTTCTTTATCAATTCTAATATATATATAACCAATTAAAAAATAAGCCACAAATAAGTGTGTTATTACAGGAAAAAAATATACTTAGTATAATGAATCTGGATCAGACAGATACTTTGTATAATGAACATATAATGAATCTGGATAAGACACATACTTTGTATAATGAAAATACACTTAATATAATAAATCTGGATCAACCAGATACTTTGTGTTGGTCAGCCAAATGAATATATAATGTTGCTCTAACCTATATTGCATTTTGCATATTCAGGACTATGACATGTATGTCTCTACTAAATTTGCATAGCTAAATTTCTTTCACTAGTTCATAAAATTGAACTGAATCTACTTCGGGTGTGTTGACTATAAAATTGACCAGGTTTGAAGCTATATGGGTAGATTATGGATATATCAACCCTATATTTGGGGACACCACCTATCAAACGCACATAAATAATGCACAACCATTGACCTCATTTCTCATGTTAGTAGCCAACATTTCCCTTCACTATCTCCCTTTATCTACACATTCTAAAAGAGTAAAAGCTAATTTTGTTAATATGTTATTCACCCTACTCTTCTTATTCTCCATTGCTTCTAAATTCGAAAAAATAATATTTTATGGATCTCTTCTCAAGCAGAGACATAATTCTCAAAATAAAAAGGATCATAGGCAAGTGAATCAAGCAAAATGTCATGGAGATAGTAGTTCTACATGCAGCCATAAAAATCCTTTATAGACCATTCTTACACATAATCATATCCATTCTCTTCACCCTTTCCACTGCAAAAGACATCATAACCCAAACCCAGCTGCTCGCTGACAACAAGACCCTTATCTCATTCGACAGATACTATTTTTCGCGAAACAGATCGTTTGATGAAAATCTTGATCTCTTAGAAAGAGTGAAAAGGATAAAAGCAACTTAGCAGGCGAAATATAGATCACCGTAATTTTGCTGATCGTTCTCAACCGGAGTTGATGCAACGAATATGAATAATCGTGTGCAGTGCAGCACCGCAAGCGCACAAACGTGCAGCGACGCAAGCGTGCAGCTGTGCGACATCTCCTCGGCTCCTGCGCACCTCCTGTGCATGCACTTGCGTGGCTCCTGCGCATGCGACTCGCACAGAAGATGAGCTGCATGACAGCCCCTCGGCTCTTGTGCAGCTCCTGTGTGTGCACCTGCGTGGCCCCTACGCATGCACCTGCGCATGCGACTCGCACAAAAGATGAGCGTACGAGCGCATCAACTGCGCACAAGGCACCATGCGCTGATGCTGACGTGCTAAGTACAATGTGCACCAATAAAGTGCCACTTTCTGCCATTGAGCCCGAGCCCGAGTCCGCGTCCGAGTCGCTAAGTACATTTGGGACTTAGCTCGATAGGAAAATTATCCTATAAGCATGACAAAAAGCATTAATGCTTCTTTGTTGGGTTAGCCTTCTTCCCACTAGAAAAATGCCCCCACATAGCACCCATGTGCTTTTTCACACTTGTGTGATCTCTCAACACAAGCAAAGCTTTATATAGAGATACCATCCATTTGGTTTTTCCAATGTGGGACTATCTTTCTAGTTTCTAAAGCAAAACACCACCAACAACAAATAAAAACACCAACAGATACTTTCTGTTGGTCAGCCCTTCCGCTACCAACAGCCGGGTACATAGGCATATGGTAGAAGAATGTCACAAGTAGAGAAATCGCATGGGTGGCCAACCCAATTATCGACTCGACAGGACAACTATCAGTCACAACTAATGGGATGCTAATCATCACCGATCAGTTGTTTGGTCATATGGTCGGTAAAGAATATACCATTACAAAGCTAAGGTCCAAGAACCTTACAATATTCCTTCTGGAAAGCACTAAAATCAACAACTAATCCAATTAAACATATCATATATAAAGAAAACAACAATTATGCAACGAATAAAAGTTGAATTTCTTGATGGAAACCCCTAAAATTGTAGAGAAAATATGAGGGTGGGAATTGATTTTTTTTTACCAACACTTTCTCCCACATGAGTCCTGGTTTTTTTTTAATTATTAGCTTTGCCACAGTTTTTACTATCACAAACATATAAAAATAATATATATATATATATATATATATATATATATATATATATATATAAGAATTTTAGTAACACTTTAACACTTTTTAATTATTGTAACGGTAATAACCTTTACAATATCGTCACGATAATAATTATTATCAATTGTAAAAAAATATGTTAGAAAGTAAGTGTTTTGGTGTACTGAAATACAAAACCAAACATGCCAACTACAAAGAAATAAACTTAACCCTACTTCGCCAATGGCGGAGAAAGTTTCAGTCTCGGGATGGGCAAACTCGGTAAGTCCAACAACCCAACTGAAATCTTGATCTGTAAATATATAGAAATGGGAATTTTAAGAAACTATAATAGCTTGAGAAATTAGACAAACACCTTATGGGCACAGCCTATAGGGGATGGGTTAAGAACCTAACCAATTTAAATCTACTCAAGCATCTCAACAAATATCTTTTGTGTATAAACTAAAGGGGACGATGGAGATGTGATAATTCACTAGATATATGAAATCTTTACACATAGAATACAAATATTATATAGAATTCAAATGTATGGAATAGTAAAGGTAAAGGATGCAAAAAAAAACATACGCACTAATAGATCCAACATCGACACCGATGACATCCTTCTTGGGGATATCATGTTCGATCTGTTCCCCAAGTGCGGTGCGTCAAAGGGATCGGGGGGGGGGCAGCGATCGTGGCGTCTCAAACACCTCCTCAACGTCGTCGTCTTCATTAGTGACGGAGGTAGTTGGGGGAGGAGTCACAGGTACATATGGGTCCTGATGAGGCGGCGGTGGAGGATTAGGTAGGTAATGAAGAGCATGAGAAACTGGCAGTAGTTCTCGGTATGCTCTCGTCGGTGTTGAGCTTCCCAGTAAAGATCGTCGTCACCATATCGAGCAACGAGAGGCAAGAGAGGAAAGGAGATCGAGGAAGAGAGGAGAGGAATAGAAAAATGAGAAGGAGAGGGTAAAGCTCGGGGTAGTGTTCATGGATGAAAAGATCGAGAAGGGGAAAGTTTCAATAAAATTAAAAAATGAGCGGGCTTATTCCCGCTTTGTTGAAAACTAAAACATCAACAATAACATTTTGGGATTTTTTTTTTACTTTCGTCCCATTTATTACCATGAATTTGTTTTTATATTCTATTTTTTTTTATATTTACTAGACTTACATTCTAATTTTTTCACGAAAAAAAATTTTTCGTGACAAAATAAATATTTTTCATGACCAAAAATAGAATATAAATCTAATAAACACAAAAAATGGCATGTAAGTAGAAATAATTTCAATATTTAAATATATTTGAATTAAAATTCCTTTCTATTTTTTTGATATTATTAAAAATAATTTAAACATTTAAATATATTTGAATTAAAATTGTTACATCTACATTTATACTTTTAATGATAAGCTGAATTAATAATTTAAATATATTTTTTATTTTTTTTGAATATTTATAAATATTTAAATATATTTGTAATATATATTTAAATATATTTGAATTAAGATTTATTAATATTTAACTTAAATATTTATAAGTCGTTTCTGAGCCGAATTAATAATTTAAATATTTAAATATATTTGAAATAAAATTTATTACATATATATATATATATATATATATATATATATATATATATATATATATATATATATATATATATATATATATATAATAAATTTTAATATTTAAATATAATTTAAATACTTATAAGCCGGTTACGTTGAAGAAAAAAAGAAAATTGAAAATTGAAAATAACGCAATGGAACTTGTTTTAAAGTTATAATGTTATGACAGCAGGATCTGTTTCTGTCTGATGATTAGAGATCAAAACATATTATGATCCTACATCAAACAAAAAAAACTTTAGCAAATAGCAAGCAGATTGATACAGAATTAAGATTGATACAAAAAGGCTGTAGCAAATAGCAAGCAAACATCCATCCTCACACTAAACCTAGTTGTACTTGGCGAACGATCCAATAAGCATCTCCACTAAGACCATGCGGAGAGATCAACCTATACTTAGTAAGTATAAAGCATAGAGCATATGCTTCCTATTATGTAAATAATCATACCTATTGATAATCATAATTGGTTCCTCTCCCTGGATATGGATGGAAAGGCCCTAATTAAAATTGTTAATAGTTGATTCGGTTTGGTTCAGTTTTAAACGATTTTTGGAATGGCCAAACCGTAGTCGAACCAAATTGATTGGTTATTTAGAAACTCCGACCGACCCAAGCCGACCGGACCATCAGTTCGGTTAAAAATCGATCGGTTCAGTTTTGTCCCGTTCGATTTGGTCGGTTTGGTTCAAATATGCACACCCCTAATGGTACATACAGAATGTAAAATTGTACATGTACGTGTAGTCATATGTTGTTGCTTCAATACCAACTATCATTTTTATAGGCTTCAATTGTATCATAAGAGAAAGATGCTAGATTGTCAGCTATCATTTGTTGAAATTACAGGGGTAACTACTATGGGTGAGCATTATTCAGTTTTGGACCGAAAATTGAACTTAATCTAACTGAATAAAAGATTCGATTCGGTTTGAAAAAAATCTGTTCAAGTTTGAAAATACTAAATTTCAATATTCGATTTTGGTCCATTCATGAATAAAAATTATACAATTATGTAAATTCTCTCAATTTAATGAATTTGTGATTAAAAATATTCATATTTTGAAAAGAAAAAATTATGTATATGTTTCGACGTCCAACTTTGATAATTTAACAACTAGTCCAACTTTGAACGCAACTTTTAAATATAACAAATGCGTATAAAAATTACAATTTTTAATATAATTTAACCATGATCCCAACATTGGACCCAATCCATTAAACAATAGAAATATTCCAACCGAACAAATTGAATAAACCAATTTGATTATTCTTTTTGGTCCAGTTCGGTTTTGATTTTGGCTACTTTCGGTTCGGTTTCGATTTAAGATTTTTAGTTTATTCTGTTTTGACTATTTCAAGTCTGTTGAAACCGAATAAACCGAAAGCTCACCCCTAGTAACTACCATCTTGTGTAATGAACAATATAGTGTATCATGTTGGATTAGATAGGGATAGAACAACCAATTATTGCAAAACACAAAAGATATATCATGTCTGCTAAAAGTCCAAAGTTGTTTTAGAACAATTTTTTGAGTTATCTTTTTAAAAAATTCATGATATAATTCAGTTGATTTACTTATAAGATCTTAAAAGTAAATTCAAAAAGGGAATTAAACAAACAGATAGGACTAAAATCTCTAATCTTGTATACACTTTATAGGCACTAAGATATTTTCATAGTAACTTTTACGTATGCCCAGGTCCGGCCCTGAGCTCATAGGGGCCCTGGACGAATTTTCAAAATAGGGCCCCCATAGGAAAAAAATAAAAAATAATAATAAAATAAAGAAAATTAAAATATAAGTTACTACAAAGATTTCAACAGTGGACCTTTAGTATACAAGTCTAACAAACTAATCACTACACCACAATAACTTTGTGTAAAGAATAGCCCCATGGTACATAAAATTTCTAACTTGGATACAAAATTATTAACGTATTTATGTTTAAACTATTTTTTGGGCCCTCATAATCCGTGGGCCCTGGGCGGCCGCCCTGGCCGCCTTGGGCCAAGGCCGGCCCTGCGTCTCCTAATACCATAACATAAATTTTGAATCAGCCCGAGGAGATCAGGATCGAGATCCAGCAAGATTTACAGTAGAAACATCAAAAAAAATATTTAGCATGTAAATAAAGAAAACATATTTATCTCAATGATTATGCTTTAAAATACGAATAATTGTTAGATATTTTTAATGATTAATTCATTAATTGAATATATGACATGGCATAAGTTAAAGCATCATTTTATAGAGTAAAATAGAGGTGGAGTAGTCATGATTTTTACAACAATGAATATTAGGATGAGCAAGAAGACGTGGAAGGGATTTGTGTAAGAAACTGATATATTAGGCTTGCCATTCGAAACCTTGGAAGGGATGGGATTCAGTATGTTACATATCCATTTAATTAAAAGCTGCTAACAAGTGAGATGTCGACCTAATAAGACCAATATTTCAAATATTAAGATAAATTTACGACATTGTCTAAACATTGTAAAAATACAAATCTTTTACAGCATTTATATAAGTTGTTCAATACCTTTTGCAATATTTCGTAAACATTGTAAAATGACATTACATACACAACGTTTATATAAAGTGGTAAAATAAAATTATTTTTACAACATCGAACAAATATCGTAAAACATAAAAAAATTACAACGGTTAATAAACGTTGTTGAACATTACATTTTTACAATGTTTTAAATACATTGTAAAAATTAATAACTTGGACAACATTAAATAAACGTTGTCAAAATTAGTAAATGTTACAATGTTAATAAAATATTGTTATAGATAGTAATACACAACTTTTGTGAATGACCATTGTAGAAGTCTTAATGTAAGAATATAAAACGTTGTTTGCACCTGTATTTCACAATGTTTTTACAATAAAGGTTGTGGAAGACCCTACATATTTACAACGTTTTTAGCAATTGTTGTAGATGAAACGTTGTAAAAGGGTTTTTTTCTTGTAGTGTGACACTCAAATAATTTTATAAAAAGTTCCAGAACGATTTTGGCTTATTAAAGTATATATTTGGAAAGCTAACTTCGATACGGTTCTTGGGAGATTAACAGAGTTCTAAACTAAAAGTTATGACATTTCTAAGTTGCTTTGGTTAATAAAAACGTGGATGAATATTATGACGAATTTGAGTTATTTTGGACAAAAGAAACACATGTAGGCCAAGATACTTGGATACCAACATAGGTATCCAAATGAAACTCATTCTAACATCCTAACTAAGATCAATACACTCTCTAACCATTCTAAAACTGAATTTAAATATCTATTTAAACTATTATCATACATACATACACATGGGGTGTCCTAATTTGGGATCTATCAAGTAGGACACAAGACACATATCTAAAATCCTCAAAAGAGCTCCAAATGGTCTCAAATTTGAATCTAAAGGGGACACATACATGAGGATGGATCCTACGGATTCAAAACTAATTTATATGCAAAGAAAATCGATTTAGATGATGGATTTTACCTATTGGGAGTGGAATCCCAATAAAATCCTTTAGGACACGGCTCCGATACGAAGATCCCTCAAAGTGGACACTCCTCCTTGTACTTCTCTTCCAATCCCTGGTAGCACCCTTTCCTTAGAGAATGGGAATGATTGAGGGAAGATTTGGTGAAGGAATGATTTGATTTGGAGATCAAATCAAAGGGAAGGCTCTCTAAAATTAGGGAAGAATAAAAGGAAAATAAAAGAGGCAAGATTGTAATGAATGAAATGAATCATTCTCCCCTAAAGGTGGCTGCCATAAAGAGTCCATTAGAACTAATGGGAAATGCCCTAATTGTCCCTCTCTAGTCTCATATGGTTAAGTCTAGACTAGGTTCAAGTTTTTGGGGTCAAAAGGATCTAGTTTTGAGTCTCTAACTTAACCATTCTAACATGATAAAAAATAGTCTAACTAACTAACTTAAATGTTGGATTTTGTGGGACATGCTTAACTTAATATTGGGTCCCATCTAGAGTTTAAGCTACCCGGGTCACAATACAAGTCGGAACAAGACGAAACTCAAATTCAACTAAACAAATCCAATAAAAACAATATTAAAAATATAAAATTTTCCCAAAATATTAAAAATATGAAAAATGACCAAAATCATAATACATCAATTTAAATATTATTAAAATAATCTAAAATTCACCAATTAATTAAAATTCTAAATAATTTAAAAGTCACAAAATGACCAAAATACCCTTAGCCTAAAAAGTTGTAAATAGTCATTCTAATCACATGGTTAGGTCCCCATGGTCATGGTTAGTCTCTAGGCTCAACAGTTCTAGGGTTCACTAGCTAACACATCAAAATTATAATTCACCAATTTCAAATAGTATTAAATTAAATAAAAATTTCCATAAATCATAAATCCTATTATTAAATAATAAACTTTTGCAAAACTTCAAAATTACCCTCATGCTAAAATGTGGTAGTGAAAAAATTAACTAGAGAATTTAAAGTCAGCAAGTCCAAACCTATTGCTCCCTAGGCTCAGCCCAAAAACATACTGCAGTCCCAAGCCCAGCCCAATTCTACTTCTTCCAAACCCGGCCCATACTATTCCCATACATAATTCTTAAACTATTTATTCCTTTATCAGAGCCCACGACCTAAGCCCACTCCTGTAGCCCAAGACCCGGCCCAGCCTAATTAATAGAGTTGTCAAGACGGGCCGGCGGGGCGGGCCGGCCCGTAACCCACCATAACCCACCATTTGGCGGGGCGGGGAGGGCCGACCCACCATTTTGGTGGGCTGGAAAAATTCCAACCCAGCCCAACCCACCGGCGGGCCGCGGGATAGGCGGGCCTGCCCGCTTAATTTTTTTAAATTTTTTAATTATTGTTTAGTTTCTTAAAAGGGAAAAAAATCATATATATATATAATATTTTCTACTCACTCTCACATGCATCAAATTACAAGTAAAATACAAGAAATATTATAATAGTAGATATTTCTTTAAAACACCTTCATTCATGTAAATAAATGACCAAATTTAATATTTTATACGTCATTACTTGCATTAAATGAGAATTTTTATCATTTATAATACATATCTCATATATGTGCTAAATAAAAAAAATAAAATTTTTATAAAAAAATAGATGGCGGGCCAACCCACTTGGCCCGCGGGCTAGCCCACCGCGGGGTGGGCTACTAGCGGGCCAGCCCACCTAGGCCCGCCTGTTTGGCGGGCTCCTAAATGCTCGGCCCAACCCACCTTTTTGGCGGGCGGGGCGGGCCGGCCCAACCGGCTTAGCCTATTTTGACAACTCTACTAATCAACCCTTACCCGTAAAATCCATTCTTCTTCTCTCTCCTCTCATTCTTCACCAACCTTCCTGAACATTCGACCGACAGAGCTCCGTTCACTCCCAGCCGCTCGAGAACCAGTCTCTCCATCGACTTCTTCCTCCACTTCTCTTCTCTCTGGCCGAGAAACCCTAACCCTAAGGTTTTCCACAGCCCCATCTTCTTCACCCTCCTTCTTCCTTCTTCTTGTCTACGAAAACCTAACCCTAAGATTCTTTCTTCTCCGGCCAAGTAAACCTTAGACTAATTTTTTCCCTGTTCTCTGTGCACTTCCTCTTTCTATCCATGAAGAACCCTAGCGCTACAGATCCCTACAGTTCCTCCCGTTCAAATCAGCGCCCTAACCCTAACCAACTCCACCATGGCCGCAGCCTTCTTACTCTCGCTCACTCCATCCTCTCAGTTGCAAAGAAACCCTAATCCCCAAAACAAAACCCTAATTTCACTACCAGAACAAAACTCCCAAAAACAAAACCCAAAAATAAGAATGGAGGGGTTTCAAGAGATCGATGAGGAGTTGCTCATCGGCCTGACGGGGACGTCGATCCACGACGATGCAGCGACGAACGGCTTCGACGAACTCGGCGAGTCCCGAAGTGGCGGCGGGATCCGGCGACTCGGTGAAGATCCAGTCGGCCAGTGATGGCTCGGCTCCAGGCAAGGGTCATCGAGATTCGGTGGCTGCCTCCGGTGGTGAAGACGAGCAGCGGCGCGGCTGATCTCGAAGTGGCTTCTCCCGAGCAGATCCGGCTAGGCACGGTGGTGATCCAACAGTCGGCGCTGGCTCGGCGACGACGTCGGCGGAGGTTGGCGGGGCTGCTCCTCGGTCTGGCGGTGGCGGCACACTCGAGGAGACAGTACGAAACTCGAAGCGCCTCCTCGGTTCCCGAAGGGGCTGCTCTGGCTTCGAGGCGGCTCAGAATAATGGCGGTGGCACGGTCTCCGAGATGGTGCGGTCTTCGAGGCAGCGCTCTGTGCGAAGTGAGGTGCGTGGCTCAAGAAACAGAGGCGATGGCTGAGTGATGGCCGGAGTAGTGGCCGATCTCGACGAAGTTGCGGTGGAGCACGGCTGAGCTCAGCCCGAGCAGAGGAGAGAGAGAGAGTGTGTGACGTGTAGAGAGAGAAGGATGAGAGAGAAACTGAGTGTGTTGTCAGGAATTGAGAGCTGTGTCAGAATTGTATAGAATTGTGTGCATATTTATAATAAAATAATATTGAATGTGTGTGTGTGCGTGTACAATAGGGACAATGGCATGACTGTAAATAAAATCAGATCTGGGGGTATACTATAGTGGCAGTACTGAAAATAAACACAGATCTGGGGCTATTTAGGAAATAGTAGAAAACAGATTTTCAAATCAAATAGTTCAAACAGCTTTCGAAAAGCAAATATTCCCTCCAATAATTTTAAAATATTTTACCAAAAATATTCTAACAGCTTTAATTAGTCTGCTAATTAATTAATTAATTTAGTTATAGCTATCAGCTAATTATCAACTAATTAACAATAACTGCTTAATACAAATCAGACTGTTGTCCCTACCTATCATATTTAGAATTCTCTACATATTAGTAGGCAAGAACAAAATATGAATTTAATTAATTGCCAACTAAAATGAGTAAATTATAATACTAATAATGATCATTAACTAATTAACCAACAATTAAAACTTTTTAACATAACTAACAACCATACAGTTTTTTCTGAAAATTTATCCAAATCAATATTTTTCTTATAAAGCTCCAATATTTTTCAAAAACATAAAATTAAGGAAATGATCGAAAATACAAAATGGGTTTAGAGAGTTACAAATCTACCCCCCTTACAAAAATTTTGTCCTCGAAATTTTAAGGGTTTTGTAGAGTACAAAAATCAAGCAAAATTTATTAAAATCAAGAAAACTAAATGATTTATTTACGGAGTAAAATAACAAGGACTAACAAGTAGTCACTAGACAATACGAAAATAGTAAATGCAAGAAAAACTCAGAGACAAGCCTCAAAATAGGCAATACAAAAGAAATCTAACTACTACAAGCAAGTAAGAAAATAACGGTCCATCCGACTGCGCTCCTGCAGCTACTATTGATCCTCAAAGACTGGGTCCTCCTGCTGCTGCTCTGGTGCTGGCTCCTGATGAATGAAAGCTGTAGGACAATCTCTCACTTGGTGAGTGGCAGATCCACAAACTAAGCACTGCCCTAACATCTTGCGGCATTCTTCGCCACGGTGTCCCGGCCTCTTACAATATGCACAAGAAAAGTATACCGGGGTCTGAATCTGTCTCTGCTGTCTCGGCGATGTCGGTGCTCGAACATGATGCTGATACTGAGGTGGCCTCTGCTGAGTGTCGGTCCGCTTCGGTAGACCCTGGGAACTGTTGGCGCCAATATCTCGGTCCCGCTTAAGCTTCGGATCCATCTCCTTCTCCACTCCTTGAGCAACTTTAAGGATGCTCGCATAAGTAGTGGCCTGACTGATAGCTACTGCATGTCACAGCTCCCTGGTGAGGCCCTTCTTGAACTTCCAAGCCCTCTTCTTCGGCGTGCTGACTAGGTTCTCTGTGAACCTGCTGAGTCGAGTAAACTCCGATGTATACTGTGCCACAGTCATACTCCCCTACTGCAATGCCTCAAACTGTATCTGAAGCTTGTCCTGCTCCACATCCGGGAAGAACTTCTTCTGGAATAGCAGTTTGAAATCCTTCCAGGAAACCCCGGGCTCCGCTAACTGAGGCTCCTCCCAGTACCAAGCCCTAGCAATGTCGAAAAGTCGCATGCTCGCAACTTCGACCTTTAAATCATCCGGGATCCTCGCCATCTTCAATGACCGCTCAGCATTCTCCAGCCACTCATCTGCGTAGACTATCCCCTTATCGCCCCAAAAATCTATCGGGCAGAGGTTCTGATATTCTTTGGCAGTTCCTAGCCTCGGCGCTGCTGGTGCCGGCGGTGCTGGCGGCGCTGGTGGAGCTGGCTCTCTGGTCCTGAGTGCGTCGACGACGGTCGCTCTGAACTGTACGGCCTGCTGACTCTAAGCCTCTCTGAACTGCGCAGCCTGTTGATTCTGGGCCTCCATGAACTGCTGAAACATGGCCATCATCTGCGTGCCATCGAACGTCATCATCGGAGGAAGCGACTGAGGCGGAGGCGGTGGAATCTGCTCCTGCGCACTGGGTGCAGGCTGCTCACTGGTCCCAGCATTCGTCGTGGCGACCGTCCTGTAACGAAGAAATAAACTGTTGATTGCTATATCCTAGAAAAATCATAAACTATCCTAAAATCATAAGTAAAAATCAAATTTCAAATTTTTAATTTTCAATAACCATAAATCATAAACCATTTTCCCGTGGTTCCTATGCTGTGATGAGTTTTCCTTAGCTTCCGCTGGTCCCCCAATAACACTTTATAGCCTAAGTGTCATTAGGATAGACCTGTATAGGCCACCACTAAAAACCTATCACAACCCGCTCCCGAATAATCGGATACGAGTCGGACACGCCCAGCCTTCGTCGATGGACACGACGAAGTAAGCTGTACAATACTAAGGAAAACTTTAAATCATAATGTAATGTAAACAACACAACTTTTATAACGTTCCCAAAATGATCACCAATATCCATCAAGTATTTTTAGTACAAAAACAGCCGAAGAAAATAAAGATACAATAATGAATATCCAAAATACAATCTCCAGAAAATAAAATAAAATAAAATAAAAGCTGCAATATAAAATACAATCACATGCTCCCTGTGGCCTTCCACTTACCTGCAACGTATCCTGTCAGGAAAAGAGCAAAGTACAACCCTGACAAGAGCAATATACAATATAATCTGTAGTACAGAATACAAGGTGAAACCAGAATACCAAAAATGGAAGTAAAACTACGGTACCAGAAATGAAGTGTAAAACTGCAGGTAATGGACGACAATCAATATGCTAGACAATGAACACGACTATCAATGTTCAAGGCAATGATCACGAAAATCAATATGCAAGTGTGACAATTTGAAATATTAAACTAATATGTGACCGGCTTAGGAGCATAATCAATCAATTCTACAAGGTACGGCTTCATCGTACGTGAAGTGTACGATTAGGCTATCCACAATACCTATGTTGGGTGTGGTCACACAAAAGCTAATATTTCCCCAATTCCTGCAATAACAATGACTCACAAGCAATGAACAATGTACACGGCAATCGTGTGTATCTCGTGTCCGATATGAGAACATGGCACAGGAATGTAAGACAGAAAAACAAAGTACAAGTCGAGTCAGTGTACTTGCCTCGGTTTGGTTGCACGAGAGTAGTACTGCATGGTTGCAATGGATCACCTGGTATTTGGTACAATTTATTAGGGTTTTGAAATAATGACATTAGCTAACTAACTTAGATAATTCAACTATTTCTAGACAAGAACTAGTTAACAATATTTTAGAAAAATATTGTAGCTTTAATCACCATAAATACTAATGAAAATATATACTATATAATTTTTAGAACTATTTAGAAACATTTATTAGCAAAGTAATAATTATAGCTTTATTTACAAGTAAGTTTATTGAAAAATACTATTATACTATTTTAGAAATATGAAAACATTTTGCTAGCAAAATTATAACTATATAAACCTTTTTAAATAGCTTAAAATATTAATTATATTTAGTAGAAAATCATTTATTTAGAAAAATATGTATATTAGCCTTGATAATTATTTATTAGAAAATACTTTGAACTATATTAAACAAAAATTCTTATTTTAGAAAATACCTACTAACTTACAAAATATTGATAATATGATTTATCTAATATTTGCAAATAATACTTGTACGTAACAAAATATATTTGTTAGCAAACTAGAAGCTTAGCAAATAATATGTATAATAAAATATAAATATTACATTATAACAAAACCTATACTTTATTAAGAACATTAAATAAAAATTTAATAATGAAAGCAATTTATTAATGATATTAACAATACTATTATTCCAAATATTGCTAAGGTCAATACAATTATCATTAACTTAATATACAAGAAAATTGTTTATCTAAAATTTAACTAAGCAACATTAATTAAATAGATACTAATTAACTAAATTATTAATTTGATTGCTAACAACAATAGTAATATAAATTAACTAGAGAATTTAAAGTCAGCAAGTCCAAACCTATTGCTCCCTAGGCTCAGCCCAAAAACATACTGCAGTCCCAAGCCCAGCCCAATTCTACTTCTTCCAAACCCGGCCCATACTATTCCCATACATAATTCTTAAACTATTTATTCCTTTATCAGAGCCCAAGACCTAAGCCCACTCCTGTGGCCCAAGACCCGGCCCAGCCTAACCAACCCTTACCTATAAAATCTATTCTTCTTCTCTCTCCTCTCATTCTTCACCAACCCTCCTGAACATTCGACCGACAGAGCTCCGTTCACTCCCATCCGCTCAAGAACCAGTCTCCCCATCGTGTTCTTCCTCCGCTTCTCTTCTCTCTGACCGAGAAACCCTAACCCTAAGGTTTTCCACAGCCCCATCTTCTTCACCCCCTTCTTCCTTCTTCTCGCCTACGAAAACCTAATCCTAAGATTCTTTCTTCTCCGGCCAAGTAAACCCTAGACTATTTTCTTCCATGTTCTCTGTGCACTTCCTCTTCCTATCCATGAAGAGCCCTAGCTCTACAGATCCCTACAGTTCCTTCCGTTCAAATCAGCGCCCTAACCCTAACCAACTCCACCATGGCCGTAGCCTTCTCCCTCTCGCTCACTCCATCCTCCCAGTTGCAAAGAAACCCTAATCTCCAAAATAAAACCCTAATTTCACTACTAGAACAAAACTCACATAAACAAAACCCAGGAAATAAGAATGGAGGGGTTTCAAGAGATCGATGAAGAGTTGCTCATCGGCCTGACGGGGACGTCGATCCACGGCGACGCAGCGGCGAACGGCTTCGACGAACTCGGTGAGTCTCGAAGTGGCGGCGGGATCCGACGACTCGGTGAAGATCCAGTCGGCAAGTGATGGCTCGGCTCCAAGCAAGGGTCGTCGAGATCCGGTGGCTCCCTTCGGTGGTGAAGACGAGCAGCGGCGCGGCTGATTTCGAAGTGGCTTCTCCCGAACAGATCCGGCTAGGCGCGGTGGTGATCCAACGGTCGGTGCTGGCTCGGTGACGACGGCGGCAGAGGTTGGCGGGGCTGCTCCTCGGTCTGGCGGTAGCGGCACACTCGAAAAGATAGCACAAAACTCGAAGCGCCTCTTCGGTTCCCGAAGGGGCAGCTCTGGCTTCAAGGCGGCTCAGAATAATGGCGGTGGCGTGGTCTCCGAGATGGTACAGTCTTCGAGACAGTGCTTTGTGCGAAGTGAGGTACGCGGCTCAAAAAACAGAGGCGGTGGCTGAGTGATGGCCGGAGTAGTGGCCGATCTCGACAAAGTTGCGGTGGAGCACGGTTGAGCTCAGCCTGAGCAGAGGAAAGAGAGAGAAAATAGAGAGAGAGAGAGAGAGTGTGTGACGTGTAGAGAGAGAGGGATGAGAGAGAAACTGAGTGTGTTGTCAAAAATTGAGAGCTGTGTCAGAATTGTATAGAATTGTGTGCATATTTATAATAAAATAATATTGAATGTGTGTGTGTGCGTGTACAGTAGGGATAATGGCATGACTGTAAATAAAATCAGATCTGGGGGTATACTATAGTGGCAGTACTCAACTGTACTGGTGGAGTGAGCTCATCGCCCATCCATACAAAACCGATACGTTCATTTACTTTGTGCAATACAAGTCCCTTTACAATTGTCTTTCTAGTCTTGTCTTAGGATCAATTTTAAGACTTGACGTCTAACCAACTCGTTATGCGATGACATAGTCGTGCTATCATGTCAACGTGAATTTTGATCGAGGTAGTGCCTCATCGCTTACGTACTCGACCGAACTTCAACTCGGGACGGCAGGGTCATGCCATACTCTATTTGTAACTTCAACGTATTCGAGACAGCGCTTTGCCGAGGAGCAACTTATGCGAACTCGGCCGTGCCAAAACTTTCACTTAAACCCAAGTGCCTCTAGACCAATTCTCGTACCAACGACGTCAAAGGGATGACTCGTGCTGGTCGTGCCACTAGACTTAATTGTGCCTTAGGACCTTGCTTAGACTTGTTCGTGCATCAAGATTGAGGCTGTGCCTCCCATACTTATCAATATTTATCCATGTTACCGCCTTGCGGCCTTCCTGCTCGACTCATAACCCAACTTAGACAAGACTTGTCAAATATAGTGTCGACTTCATGAATATTCCAACGCCAAGTATCGTGCCAAGCACGGTGCCTATGATGCAGCCCAATCTTAGGCCCAGACATCGTGTTACCGACTAAACATACATTCAAGTTCTAGACCAAATCCAAAGGCATACACACGGTTTTGTCGCTATTCAGCCGACCCATCTACATGAGTGGTCACTAGCAATGTCAAGCTATCTTAGACTCGGCTCAAGATATCGGCTCGTCCCTCCATAGGTAGCTAGCCCCGGAAGCGCCAAGTATTTCCCATGATCCTACCGTGAGCCGCCTCGCTTCTCCCGGGCTGACATGATCCCGGTTTCTCGACGATCATTCGAGAAGACTACACATTGTCGACAAGTTGTCCAATGACCATGCAAGACTCAACTCGATCTATCAAATCCTTCCTTAACATGACCATGCTTTCCTCCTTTCTATCGAGACTCCCAAGTAGCGGGACCGATCTCGTGTGATTCCTTGCCAAGACTTATTGAGACTTAACGAGACTCCCAAGTAGCGGGACTGATCTCGTGTACGAGACTTATCAAGACTTAGCGAGACTCCCAAGTAGCAGGACCGATCTTGTGCGGGACTTATCGAGACTTAGCGAGACTCCCAAGTAGCGGGACCGATCTTGCGTGTTTCCTTGTCGAGACATAGCGAGACTCCCAAGTAGCGGGATCGATCTCGGCAACAACCAATCGCGTGGACTTTCTTTGATCGTGGCATACTCTTTACTAAATCCATCATAGCTCGTGCCTTAGACAGACCTGGTTCTATAGGCGATGCTATCGCTCAAGTCATATACTTTATACGACGAGCCTTGTTCTCGAGGGACTACGCGACTTGACAACCGCAGATAATGTAGGACAGTGCTAGAAATGGCTTCGATAGCCCAACATAACTTTTGTCTAACTTATTCGGGCAGCGACTCGACGAGCAAAGGCTACGCCGAGCTCTGCGTCGAGGGAACATGCTATGCACGGGGTCGACTTGAACAACCAACTCTTGGGTGCCTAGACTTTAAGCCAACAAGCCGTGCAAGACGACTTAACCCATGGGACGTGCAAAGGCTATGTCAAGCCTTTGGACGATTGGATCGTGCATGCTTTATCAAGCATTCACGCGGGCGACACCTATGACTTAGGTTAATTCGAGTGTTGGGGCAAAACGATGGGACTGTGCATGCTGTATTAAGCATTCACGCGGGCGACGCTTATGACTTAGGCTAATTCGAGTGTCGTAGCAACTTAAGCCAACTTCTTTCTCCCAAGTCACGGGAATGAAGGATCGAGTGTCATTTGAAAGCACGCTGAGCCGACTTCTAAGCTGACCATGGGACCATTTTCCATGTTCTAAGACATTCCGACGGGTCAGGATTATTCCCTTAGCTATGTGGATGCGTCTCTTTTATTAACAAGCCTAACTTGTACAAGTTGAAAACATGCTAGTTATTAAGTGAAGGCTAAGATGAAGCGAGTTCACCGAAACTATCCCACCTGTGCGAGGAGTCGCCTCGACTGAGTGAGCCTTCGAGCAGCCGTTACAAGGCTAAGATCGAACGCCGTTGGCGTTTTGATTCCTCCGATTGACTTTGCGGGACGAGGCACTACACCCTATCTCGGGGAAGGACCTGATGGCATGCGCCCAGATGGGTCCGGAAAGACCGTGGCCTTCTGCTTATAAATTTAATGGATAGTAAGATAGTGAAAATTTGAAAGCTTCTAAATCTTCACTCCAGTTGTTTAATACAATTTACAATCTTTGTAAATTGATCAATATGTTTTCATTTCCTTGCTTTAACTCTGCTATGATTGTTTCAAACTTCCAAGTTCAGAACTCTCTAAACTGATGAATGTTGCTTGATCTTCTAGCACACTTTATTTAAGTCCAAAAGGTTATGGATTATTAAGGGCATTAGGCTTAAGCGATCTTGGATCCCAAGCAGGTTGTTAGACTATTCGTAGTATATAACCTTGAAGAATTTTGTAAAAAAACTAATGACAGGCCTATGCTAGATAAATGGCCTATGCCTACTCAATGAACAAATGAAGAATGTAGGCTCAATTTTATCAAATCACGGCTAGGGTTGCTGTTAAAAAAACCTATAATAGTACCCATTGTTGTAAATGGATGTCCATTGGTTTCTATAATCTATGGCTTTTAGATTCATAACATATGCCCTTTGGTTTCATAACCTATGAAACGTTTGTCCCTTGGCATGGCAATGTAAGCCTATATAAAGGCCATATTTGATGAATGATAGATACAACTTTCTTCTCCATTTTCTCTTGTTGCTCTCTCTAGTTTATAACACGTTATCAGCACGAATTGCTCTCGAAAATTGTAAGTATAACTTCCATCATTCTTTTGATTTTTCTTGATTGTTTTTGTCATGAATTTTTTGTCCATTAGCTAGTGGGTAAATTCAGTTATGCTTTCCTATTTTGATTGTTGTTACGAGCATATTTTATGCAGCTACATATACTTTTGGTTTTATGTACTGAACACCTATGTTAGATACTGTAACAATGTTAAATATTCTAATTCGACATCCTCATTTGTTTCTAATTTGTTTTGATGCCTGGGCTGATAACAACAAGAATTTGGATGTAAAAGTAAAATCCAATTGAGCTCTCTGTTTTCTTCTTAATGTTCAAGTCCCAAGACCCCGCTGAATAATTTTTTGGATTTGTCCATCTGCTCAAGAGACATGCATTTACAAGATTACTAACATGAAAAATATAAAAGACTTCCTGGAAGGAAACTAAACTCATAATTTTCCCATCTTGTGTACAAAATCATTTGTTGTAAAAAAAAACTTTAGTTTCTTTTACCAGTATTTGCATAAAACTAGTTTTACCACATGTATCATAAATTACAATTGCCAACAATCAAAACATCAACATTATATGACTAGTTCGTCTACTTGATGTGTCAAAATCTTAACATCTTACATGTGTTTATCTACCTGAAAAAGGATTTCCCTTCCATTCTGTATCACTTTGCATCCATGAAATATATCACCAGAAAACATATTAAGCTTGAATGAAAGGATAGTAGGAAACTGAGAATACACTCTACTACAACTATTATTATGCATATTCTACATGCAACTTTTCGTCCGCACTCCCAGGCATGTATTTCCATAACAAATGTGATGAGTAACCTTTCTCTACGAACTTTCTTAAGTATTTCTTTTTATTATTTCTAAAGTGATTGGAAGAAAATTCGGTGAAGTTATTTT
The DNA here is from genome assembly GCA_029216955.1 of Iris pallida. NCBI lineage: Eukaryota > Viridiplantae > Streptophyta > Magnoliopsida > Asparagales > Iridaceae > Iris > Iris pallida. The sequence continues at coordinate 2,569,426 of JANAVB010041817.1, forward strand.
AACAACACAGCAAATTGAGCAACCATCTTGGAGCTTTGTATTTTTACTATATGACAAATATTTTTACAGCTTTATGAACCTGAAGTTTCATAAAGAAAATTTGAAGGAATAAAAGGCTTGAAGCCAAAAAAAGAAAAAAGAAAAGAAAAGAAAAAGAATATGATAGGCTTGAAGCGTAATTGATAGAACTCAAACCTGTAGATTTGAGCATGTGTATTATATTCTAAATAAATATATTTTTTCAGACAATGGCAAACATCACCAAGCTTGAGTTCGCTGCTCTTGATATTTGCGGAAGAAATTATCTAACTTGGGTTCTTGAGGCAGGAATTCATTTGAGTGCAAAGCACATGCAATCAAAGAGAAAAATGAGGCAAGCGAACAAGACAAAGCAAAAACAATGATTTTCATTAGACATCACCTCCATGAAGGGCTGAAATCCGAATACCTTGGAGTGAAAGACCCAACCGTTCTATGGAAAAACTTAGAGGAACATTATGATCACCAAAAGAGTGTGATACTCCCAAAAGCTCGCTATGATTGGATGCACCTGAGGTTGCAAGACTTCAAATCGGTAAATGAATATAACTCTGCAATGTTCAAAATTGTGTCTAAAATGAGATTATGCGGAGATAATGTTACTGAAGAAGACATGTTAGAAAAGACATTTACTACTTTCCATGCCACGAACATGCTCCTGCAGCAGCCGTATCGTGAAAAGGGATTTAAAAAATATTCTCAATTGATCTCATGTCTTCTTGTTGTCGAACAAAATAATGAGCTCCTAATGAGAAACCACAACTCCCACCCTACTGGATCACAGCCATTCCCTGAAGCGAATGCAAATAACTATGGACAAGGACGTAGTCGCGGTCGTGGTCGCGGTCATGGTCGCGGTTATAGTCATGGTAAAATTCAAAACCAAGGTGGTCCTAACCATCAACCCTTCAACAAGAAGGTTGGGCCATACCACTTGAAGTGGAACAAAAATGGCGGAAAACAAGATAAAGAAAAGGGTACAAAAGTTGATTCTCCAAAGAATTATGAAGAAGCTTGCTACAGATGTGGAGCAAAAGGGCATTGGTTTCGTACATGTCGTACACCAAAGCACCTAATTGACCTTTACCAAACATCTATCAAGGGTAAAGGAAAAAAGAAAGAGATCAACTTTGCAGATTTCAGCAACATTCTTGAAGATAAAAATGATCCAATGGAATTCACTCATTTGGATGTTGAAGATTACTTAAACGAGCCAAGTGGAGGAATTAAGTTTTGGGGTGATGATGCTAATGATGGCAACAAAAATATCAAAAATAATTAAGTTAAATTTTAGATTATTTGAATTTTTTCAGTTTTGTTCTAGTTTTATGTTTGTTTTATCATGTTTCTAAGTATCCGTTGTTATGTTTGTTTTAACCTTTGATTTTTATCAATAAATTAAATGTTTCTTACTTAATTTATTTGTGTTTATAGAAATATGGAAAATAATGATGCTGTGAATAACTCCAACGGTGGAGATATATGTTTGGTTGACAGTGGATCAACGCACACTATTCTTCAAGATCGAAGTACTTTTCGAACTTAAATTTGGCAAAAGCAAATAATAGTACAATTTCTGGTACTATAAAATTAATTGAGGGCTCTGGAAGAGCAAATATTATATTACCGGGTGGAACAAATATTTTTGTAAAAGATGCTTTGTATTCAAGCAAGTCAAAAAGAAATTTGCTAAGTTTCAAAGACATACGTCTCAATGGTTTACATATCGAGACTATGAATGAGGGGAATATGGAATATCTATGCATTACATCAAATGATTCATGCCAGAAGCATGTGAAAGAAAAACTCTCAGTTTTCTCATCAAGATTGTATTATGCAAAAATAAATGCCATAGAATCTAACACTGCGATAAACCAGAAGTTCAATGATCCAAAACTTTTTATGCTTTGGCATGATTGGCTTGGCCATCCTGGATCTAGTATGATGCATCGAATAGTTAGAAACTCACGAGAACATCCTTTAAAGAACCAGAAGATTCTTTTACCTCGTGATTGTGTGTGTGCTGCATGCTCACAAGAAAAATTAATTATAAGACCATCTCCGATAAAAGTTAATCTTGAGTCACCAATGTTCTTACAAAGAATACAAGGAGATATTTGTGGACCTATTGACCCACCTTGTGGGCCATTTCGTTACTTTATGGTCTTGATAGATGCATCATCTAGATGGTCACATGTATGTTTATTGTCAACAAGAACGGTTGCTTTTGCCAAACTTTTTGCTCAGATTATAAAGTTAAGGGCTCAATTCTCTGATTATTCTATTAAGACAATTCGTCTTGATAATGCCGGTGAATATACATCTCAAGCATTTAATGACTATTGCATGTCAATTGGGATTAATGTTGAACATTCAGTTGCACATATCCATACTCAAAATGGACTTGCAGAGTCTTTTATTAAAAGATTACAAATGATTGCTAGACCTTTACTTTTAAGGTCAAGTTTACCCACTATATTTGGGGACATGCAATACTACATGCAGTTGCATTGGTCCGTATTCGACTAAGTTCATTTAATCATCATTCACCATTGGAAATTGTTTCTGGCCAGCAGCCTCATATCTCTCACTTAAAATTTTTTGGTTGTGCAGTTTATGTCCCCATTTCTCCACCTAAAAGAACAAAGATGGGCCCACAAAGGCGTCTTAGAATTTACGTTGGTTTTGACTCACCATCTATAATAAAATACATTGAGCCCCTGACGGGCGATTTATTTAAGACAAGGTTTGCTGATTGCTATTTTGATGAGTCAGTTTTCCCGTCATTAGGGGGAGATAAAACGTCACTTCCTGTAGAACGGTGTGAAATTACATGGAATGTATCATCTTTTATTGATCCACGCACAAGTAGATGTGAGCAAGAAGTGAAAATGATTATCCATTTGCAAAATATTGCAAATCAATTGCTAGATGCATTCACTGATATCAAAAAAGTGACAAAATCTCATGTACCGGCTATAAACATACCCACACGGATTGATATTCCTGAAGGACAATACGATGGCACATTAAAACCGTATATGAAACGTGGACGCCCTATTGGCGCTAAAGATAAGAACCCTCGAAAGAAAAAGGTACAAGTTATTACTTCCGAAGAGAAAATAGTTTCGAAACATGAAAGCGCTATAGAAAATTTGACTGATCAGTCTAAAGTAACTTCTGAAGAGGCACATAATAATGAACATATTTCAGAAGAGATCTCTTTGAATTATATGAGTACAAGGGAAAGCTAGGATAGAAAGAAAATTACTATAGACAATATCTTTGCTTATAATGTCACACTTGATATTGTAAATGAGGATCCTGAACCAAAATCTATTGAACAATGTCGACATAGAAATGATTGGCCAGAATGGAAAGATACGATACTGTCACGCCCCAGATCCAGAATACTGGAGAGCGGGGGCAGACACAGCCAGCTATGTATATAGAAGTGTAATCCACCTCGATATACGGTCACGACTGTCTAGATGCATGAGGGTTTATCTACAAGCCATCAGTCTCTTAGGGTCAAGAACTGTCACGCCCCAGATCCAGAATACTGGAGAGCGGGGGCAGACACAGCCAGCTACGTATATAGAAGTGTATTCCACCTCCATATACGGTCACGACTGTCTAGATGTATGAGGGTTTTTCTACAAGCCAACAGTCTCTTATGGTTAAGAACAAGCCTAGTGTCTCAATCTCAAGCAAGTAATAATAGTCACAAGATATTAGACCATCAGATATTCAATAGTAAGGCGTCCCATATATTTCATATACAGATGATCATGAAGCTAGTCGTACAAAATGCGAGGACTAGCAAGAGTTTTAGTCATACATGATCAACCCTAGGATTTGTTAATCATGTTACAGCCCATAGGTAGACAAGAAATATAAGTATTCAACACGAGCTAACACTTGCTCGGTGGCTAAACGCCTCAAAAGAAAAATTTACACTAGAGTGGGAGAGCAAAATAAAACCCACTCGTTGCCAGGGTTTTTTCTAGTGGTCACCATCTGGCTGGAATGCAGGTAGAACCTCGGGTGCTGCTCCGAAATCTGGCCATACAAAACCAGCTGGGTCAGACCCCAGAAAGAGCAAGTGCCACAAGGGAGGATTCACTTAGGAACTAAAACCAGCATATTAGCACATAAAAGCACATAAGGACATAAATGAAATGACAAAAGACATGAGTTAGAGAAAACAGGGTGATAAACGATAAGATAACTAAAGGACTATTCCGGTAACCAAGTTACAACCCGTAAACCAAACAAGGACCGGGATTGTAACCCTTCACCTGAACAGAACTTACTCTATAACCAATTATCGACAAGTAAGCATAAACAAGCGTGTCATGAGATAGCCATGTACTCGATCTAGACAATACTAGACAATATATGACTCCATCCAACAATCACGGCCAAGCAATGAGTACGGCTTGATACTTTAACTAACTAGGGTTATCACAAGCCTAGTTACTAGCAAGATGTAATGAGATATTCCTACCTCCACAAGCCCTGCAGACTATCCAGATTATCCAGACGCAAGTTATAAGAATTTATATCAGATACATCACCCAGGAGACAAATGTATCCCATGTACATATAATAGTGGGCACATTGCCCAGGAGATAAATGTACCCTAAGAGAGTTATTAGGTGACTTGGGGGTGCAACACATGACAGTGTGCATATTACTTGTTTCATGAAGTGCCCCCCATGACAGTGGGCTGGAAATGTGCCCTACTCGACGGCAGGCTCCAAGTCCATCAGAGAAGGTGCCCAGATCATGGGATTTCTTGTAGCCGGAATACCTTTCTATATGAACTACTTGATCAATCTAGTCATTAACCTAGTCTGATTCAGTATGAATCTATGACCGTGGTAACCAGGGATACAAGTCCTAGACATGATGCGAGACAAGACTGGTAGCTTATACAAGTACAATCAATATAATCACCCACGGTGTCATGATGAGAATTTACTAGCAAGTCGAGATAGCCATCGCAACAGCATTCAAGATTACATGTTAGACTTACTTATCAAGATTACTTGTCAAGAGTGCGTCACGACGGGCCACTATCAAGATTACTTATCATGTCAAGAGTGCATCACGACGGACCACCATTCAAGAATTATCATGTCAAGGTTACTTGTCAAGAGTGCACCACGACGGGTCACTATTTAAGAGTTATCATGTCAAGTTACTTATTAAGAGTGCGCCTTAACAGGCCATTATCGTGTCATGTTACTCGTTACTTGTTAAGAGCGTGCCTTAACATGCCACTATCAAGATTGAGAGAAACATACATAAAAATAGCTAGTAACATATTTTTGAAGCCAAGAAAAAGATCTACAACTTTTATGTTGGAAGTTGGAAGAGATTCTGACCACAAATCAGCCAAATAGGACAAGAAAACAACCAAAATAGGTATTATGCGGCCAAGGGTAGATGGGGTCTCATACGGCAGTGGATCGGTACCCATCCATGCGGCGGGGTCGATGGGGACCCATCCATGTGGCAAGGTCGATGGGGAGCCATCTATGCGGTTGGGTCGATGGGGACCCATCCATGCGGCAGGGTCGATGGGGTGCCATCTATGCGGCTGGGTCGATGGGGACCCATCCATGCGGCTGGGTCGATAGGGAGCCATCTATACGGCTTGGTCGATGGGTACCCATCCATCTCTGAAAATCTGAGAAGGATGGCCATGGAACCCATAGCTTCCAAGCTCCATAAAACCTTCACCGTAAGTCCAAATTCAGACTTCCATAGGTCAAAATGGGGTAGAATAAAATTCTTTACAACATGGAACAATCAAAACTTGAAAATAATAAAGTTTGATAGATCAAAACCCAAGAATTCCAAAAATACAACAAGCTTAGATCTACAAGAAATAAACCATGAAAATAGAAAATGCTAAGTACTAAAGTGTCTTAGAATCTCGTGAGGAAGACAATGAAACAATAAAAATGAAGTTCCTCCATGAAGCAAGTTGCACTTGCCTAAGCTCTTGGTAGGTGGAGAGAGTTATGAGGAAGAAGAAGGAGTAAATGAAAAGTGAGAAAGTAATGAAGAGAGAGAAAGGGTTGGTGGGTTTTTAAATAGGGATGGTGGTAGGTAGGGGGTTAACATGTTGAACCATAGAATAAACCAAGCCAACCCAAAATAAACCAAGTCAAAGCATGATGAACCTAAACAAGATTAAATCAAAATCAGCTAGCAAGACAAGACAAGAAAAATATTGGACAGGATCCCGTACACGTATACTGAAAATACGTATACGGAAAACGGAGGTGACAACTCTACCCACCTTAAAAGAATTCCGTCCTCAGAATTTAATCAAGAGGCTAGAGATATCGAACAAGCTATACTAGTCACAGGTAAGTTATAACTAAGCAATCAATCAAGCAATCATTCATGCAAGCAAGGAAGTTAGAAGTGCAAGACAGAAGGAAGACATCTTGCTAGAAACCTCTCTGCCGGTTCTGAATCTGAGCTTGGACCTGGACATACTGCTGGGGTCTCTGCTGCTGGAATGCTTGTGCCTGAGGCGGCAATGGCCTCGGAGGCTGGTACTGTTGTTGTACTGGTGCTGGTGCCCTAACCGATGGACTGGTTAGGTTCGCTGACGATGAGCTGGCTCTATTCGGACAGGACCCTATCTTATGATCCGATGTCCCACAAGCCAAACACAATCTATGTGCTCTGCGACACTCCAAAACAACGTGTCCAAGCTTCCCACAATGAGTACAGCCCATTGCGGAAGACTGCTTCTACTTCTGCGGCCGAGGATATGTCGGTATCGAGTGCTGAACCAATGAAACTGTGGTCCTCCTCCTGGGGGCTCCAATTGTCAAGGCCCTAGCTGTCGGGGCTGGTGCTGAGGACAGACTCATCTGCCCATGGGACCTCTTTCTGCTTTCGGTTCGGTCCACAATCCTCTGCGAGGTATACTCGTGCTTCCTGGCTGCCCTCAAGACAGCATCAAAAGTCTGATGTTCAAACTGCTCCACTGCTAGAATGATCTCTAGGTGGATTCCCTGCTGGAACCGCTGGGCTCGGTCCAATTCGGTCGCCACCAAGGTGGGAGCAAACCGACTCAGTCTTGAAAACTCGGCCGCATATCCATCGATCGTCTCTTAATCATATCCTCAACCTAGACTACGACCAAGGAACCCTTCTACCGTTGTGCCTTCTCACCCCCCCTACGAATTCTTAATTTTGAGGACGAAATTCTTTTAAGTTGGGTAGGATGTAAAATCCCTAAATTTCTACTATTTTTTTATTAAATTTGATACCGATTTAAAATTTTGTATTGTACGTCGCATAGTCGTATTGTACGTCGCGCACGACGTTTTATTTTTTTTCGTAATTGCTCGACGAGTGCGAATATGTGCGAGCATACATATTTTTAGAAAAATATTTTTTTATTTTTATAGTTTTAAAATAATATATGTAATATTTAATTTAGCTATCAAAATTTCCTAAATTTATAATTTTATTTATGAAAAGCCTTCCAATTAGAATAAATAGTTTTCTTCGTTCATACATATATTTCATAAATATGTTGCTAGATTATTTTAAATAAAAAATGTAATTTTCTAGATTTATTAATATAAATATTTTATTATTTAAAAAGGTATTTAAAAATAATTATGATTTTCGAAATTATTAGTATTGGTATTTTGAAAAATATATTTGGAAGTCATTGTGGCCATTTAAATCTTGATTTAATTTTTGGATTTATTTAAATAGTTAAATATTCAAAATTTGATTTATTTGATTGATTTTAAACTAAAGGAATATAATTTAAATAGGATTGTAATTGGATTTGGATTTGATTTGATTGGCTTTATATCTATTTAATTATCTACTTTGGGTTTTAAATAGATCCGTAGGCCTCAAAAATGAAAGTCACACTGAGTTGATCAAGACAGAGTCAAAAGTCACGCTCAGTTGATCCAGACAATATAAACAAATCACGCTGGGGAGACAGCTCATCATTTGTCAGAGAGTAATTATGACTGACAGCACAACAGTCGAAGAATGTCTCTTCGTATGCCACGTATGCACAGACTTCGAGAGATCATCGTCGTCTATTGCGTGATTTTCGAAATCTTCTTCAGCAAGACTCAGCCTTCGTCGAGTTGGCGTACCAAAAGGGTTTCTTGTCATTTAATGCGACTGACAAAGCAATCACTGTCAGAGATTTAGTGTCAGTCGAGACACGCCGAATCAAGACAGCTGGCAGTTCTATCTCAAGTCTGCGTGTATTTGTGATCTTCATCTCAAGTTTGCGTGGATTCTGAAGTTTTCTTCCTCAAGTTTGCGTGGATTTTGAAGTTCTTTGCCTCGAAGTCTGCGTGGATCCTGAAGCTTCCTGCCCCAAGTTTGCGTGGATTTTGAAGCTTTCTACACCGAGTTTGCGTGGATTTCGTCTTCAACAAGTCTGCGTGGATTTCATCAAATTGGAGTACGTGGCAGCCATGCCACTGATCTCTCGCCTGCGTGTCCTGTAACTTGCACATGACTCATGCATGATTGTCATGTGTCCAACAGTTACAGGCCACGTCCAGTAACTGCTCACAACCTTGCGTATGTTAAATCCTGCGTGGTTTTCAACTAAGCACAGGCTGTGAAGACAGTTATCTTTTCAGTTATTATTTTTGACTCTATAAATAGAGTTCTTTTTCTCATTCATTGTACAGATACATTGATATCTACTGTCAAAATTTTGAGAGCTTTTCTTCTTCGCATAGTCCAAGGGATAAAGCGATCGTCTTCTAGATCGGATTCCTACAGTTGTAATTTTCCCAGAAACACAACAAATAAAGAGAATTTCTTTATAGAAAATAAATTGGCAACTCTGCTGGGGAAAACCATCTCCTCTTCTGAGATGGCAACAACTCAATGCGACACTTCGTCAATCGGCTCGACGAAGAAGGTGATGACGATCAAATTCGATCAACTCGTCTATAAAGAAATACAGCGGGCTAAGGGTGGCAAGCCTACTCCAGCCTCCATCATCACTGCCAAGTCGAAGGGACACTCTGTCTATGTCCCTAAGAATCAGTTGGCAGTCAATGGTGAAGTCTCTGCCACAGTGTCTACTCCTACCTCTGGCAAGAACTCCACTACAAGCACGCACACTCTTGTGCGCTCGAAGATGACAGTAATCAAAAGTCACGTTGACAGTACTGGCTCCTTAGCCAAATCTGTTCCAGCGTGCAAATTCAACTCTAAAAGTCACGTTGACTGTACTGGCTCCTTAGCCAAATCTGTTCCAGCGTGCAAATTCAACCCTAAAAGTTACGCTGACAGTACTGGCTCCTTAGCCAAATCTGTTCCAGCGTGCAAATTCAACTCTAAAAGTCACGTTGACAGTACTGGCTCCTTAGCCAAATCTGTTCCAGCGTGCAAATTCGACCCTAAAAGTCACGCTGACAGTACTGGCTCCTTAGCCAAATCTGTTCCAGCGTGCAAATTCAACTCTAAAAGTCACGCTGATAGTACTGGCTCCTTAGCCAAATCTATTCCAGTGTGCAATCCCACATTCAACAGTCACGCTGACAGTACTGGCTCCTTAGCCAAATCTGTTCCAGCGTATAAATCTAAAATTAAAAGTCACGCTAACAGTACTGGCTCCTTAGCCAAATCTGTTTCAGCGTGTATTTCATCAGAGAAGAATAACTCCTTAGTTATCTCTTCTTCTTTACCGAGTTCTACTAGAACTGGGGGTGGTCTTCCACACAAAGTCCCTTCGAAAAGGAATAACTCTTTAGTTGTTTCTTCTGCTCCTGTAGTTTTTACTTCAGGAACAGCTTTGACTGATACTTTTGTTAGTCAAAGGAAAGGAGATGGTCTTTTGACTACTCTTCTTTCTGGACATTCTATGTCTCAAAATCTGAATGAGTCTAAGAAGAAATATTCCTTAATATCTTCTTCTTTGACTTCTTCAAATTGGGCACAGAATCTGTCCATTAAAGAGGGTCTGTTACCAACTCCTAATCAAAGGAGTGGTTCAACTCTTCCTTCTCTGCAAATATCCAGATCAATGGAAGGAAAACTCCATGTCTCCAAAATTAATGTGTTACCTTCCACTGATTTAAGAACAAAACTCAGCACTTCTGGTGTTAAGAAACCATACCAATTGGATATGAAGATAAAAGATCCAGATGCAGAGTATGCAAGAAATTATGTGGCTCACATTAATCACTCTTTGTATAATCAAGAGCCATCAAGACCCTAGAACAGGAAGTATACTCCTCAATCTTCACAAACAGATTTACGGGAATATCTTCAACAGAAGAGAAGGAGTAATTCTATGTCAAAGGAACATGCTGAATGTGACTTCTATCCAAGAGTCATAATTCAGTGCAGATGTCAATCAACGGTTCAAGACCATGGTGATCATGAATGTGACTTCCAGCCAAGAGCCATAATGCAATGCAGATGTCAAACTAAACGACAGTCTGTCTTCAATAGGATTTAGTATGAACCTATGCCTGATGAAGATGAGCCTTTGTTTGCCTCTGTCAATATGACTTCTCGGGACACCGGGGGTAGAGTTGATAGTCCAGATGGAGTATATAGAAACACCAGAGCAAGAGTCCTGGCTTCTAGTCAAAGAAATTTGATCCCTGAAATTGATTCTGAATTCCTTGGAGAATCTAACTTCCTACCTCTTCCTACTGGGGGTAATTCTCCTATAGTTGACTTTGATGCACGAAGCAATGATTCAGAGCATACAACATCCACTAGTTCATCAATAATCCCTCATACAGTCACGACTTACATGGTTGATGGGAATACTGATGAACCTTCTTCTTCCTTGACTCCTCAAGATCAAAGAATTGTTTCTTTGGAACAGCAAATGAAGTCTATAACTGACACAATGAAGTCTATAACTGACACAATGAAGTCGATGTATGAACTCATGACAGCTCAGTTACAGAATCGACAGACTGTACCAGATGCCATACCAGTTGATACTGATATAAGTCCAGTACAAGTTCCTCCAGCAGTACAATCCAATACTCCTGGACCAGCTCAACCAAATCCTAGTCTCTCTGGAGCTGGGGGTAGTACTTACAATGCTGTTCCTCCTCCCAACTATTCTCTACAAGCCACAACTCCACAATCTTCGGGAGTTGTCGTTGAAGAATTGAAGAATCTCAAAACTCAATTCGAGGCATTCAAACAGAAGGATGGTTTACAAAGGTTAGGCATCAAGCAGCCTTATCCGATAGAATGGAAGCAAGTATCATATCCTCCTAAATACAAGCCTCCTACTATCTCATTCTATGATGGAACCACTTCTCCAAGTCAGTTTATTAATCATTTTGAAGTGATGACTGATCAACTGCAACCAAGTGATGCCCTCCTTACTCGGGTATTTATTGGATGTCTCAAGGGAACGGCTTATGAATGGTATAGGAGTCTCCCAGATGGGAGCATTACCTTATTTGCTGGTTTCAAACAGATGTTTCTTGAAAGGTTCTATGAAGGGCTTAATGACATGACTATGTCTGCTCTTATTAGAATCAAGCAGAAAAATAATGAATCTACAGAGGAATACATTGAACGGTTTCGAAAAGAAGCTCTGAAGATGCCTCTTGGAACTCCTGATGCTGTCACCATTGACACGTGCAAATCAAACTTGTTGCCAATCATCAGTATGTGGACAGGGTCCACTCAATTTCAAGATTGGCCTTCCTTCATAGTCAGTGCCAAAGCTGCAGAAATCAGTGCTGAAACCTTCAAAGGTTTAGGAGTGCAGATGACTCCTAAAGAAACAGGACAAGGTGCTAACAATAAAAATAATGCTCGCAAAGGAAAAGAAACTCTTGAAGTTAATCTTCAGAGCAAAGATGCATCAAATGTTTAAACTCCTGCCTCTACAACTCAACAATCAAGAACACCTCGCCCCAAAGAAGAATATTCTTTTGATGACGACGATGTCCTTGGTATCTTTGAATGTCTGCTGAAAGGTAATAAAATACAATTACCTGAGATCAAGAAACCTGATGAAGCTGGTAAGACAGATCATCCTAAATACTGTCCATACCACAGAATGCTAGGTCACACAATTCGTACATGTTATGTACTGAAAGGAAAGATCCAAGAAATGATTAAGTCTGGAGCTATCTCTCTTACTCCAAAAGAGAAGACTGTCACTTCTAATATCGTCTCTATGCAATTTGGAGACTTCCCTTCTCAATTTCTTGAAAGCAGAATTGTTCCTATTCCCAAGGCAATTCTTAAAATAGTAAATATTCCTCCTCCACAGTCTGAAGGATTAGCACCAATCACTTTGGAGACTGGAGAAATCATGTGGATTCATCCTGATCTAATAACAGACTTTGAATCTCCTTCTCCTCAAAAGATTTCTTCTCGAAAGTCCAAGAAGGCTGGAAAGATCAAGTCATGTCATATGACTTCTCTTGGGTCAACCTCTGACACAGAGCCAAAAGACAGAGAAGAAGCACTTGTTAGTGCTACTCGAACGGGGAAACCTTACCTAAAGGATTATTCTAAAAATCCTGAAGATCCTACTGATATCCCTTCAGCTGCTAAAGATGCTCCTAATGTTCCTCCTGAAGAAGAATCATCTACTGCACCTGTTTCTTCAACTACACCAGCTGAACCTGTTCCTCCCAAACCCACAACTCTTGAGAAAGGCAAGCAACAAGCTCAGTTTGATAAACCAATCAAGAAGTCTCTTCCTCTTGGACTTCAGAAGCCTTACCACTTCGACATTTTGGCTCAACTTGCTAATACTCCAGCTAGAATGTCCCTCTTTGAACTTCTACGTCTTTCTAAAGAAACTCGGGAGACGTTAAGTGAAGCACTTCTACAAGCTGACTCTTGTCTTGCACAATTGAAGAAGCCAGATGCGGAACCTGCCACTTGCTTACATTGCAACAGTGTACTGGAGATTATCCCAAATATCACCTTTACACAAGACGATATGCTACTGGAGGATAATCGACATGACCGACCTCTCTACTACACTGGTTATATTGATACGATGAAGATAGATCGTATCCTCATTGACCCAGGGTCTGCTATAAGCATAATGCCAAAGAGTTTGTTGGATGAACTAAAAATCCCTCTTCATAAGCTCTCCAAGACGGTTACTACTATCTTGGGATTCAATCAAAGCCGAAGTGAGCCTTTGGGAAAGATTCATCTGAAGCTTCAGATAGGCAATTTCAGATCTAAAGTCACTTTCTATGTGATCGAGATCGCGGGATCCTATAATCTTCTTCTGGGGAGGCCCTTTCTTCATGAAAATAATGTGGTGCCCTCTACTCTTCATCAATGTTTTAAATACATTGATAGCAATGGAAGAGTACAAAAAGAAGTTGCTGATATAAATCCCTTCCATGGGGTTGAAGCTTATTTCAACGATTCCCGAATGTACAAAGAAGAGTATACAAGGATCATACAAGCTATGGAGAAAGAAGATGCACAAAGTGAGACTTTAATAATCCCTGTTAAAGGTTGAACTACTCAGCAACAATCTCCTAAACCCTCTGGAGAAGATTCTTTCATCATTCCAGTGAGTGGACGGATCTCTCCGTTACCTCAGTCATCTACTCAAAATACACTGATCATTCCTGTCAGTGGGCGTACTACAGTTCCTGTATCTTCATAAGATACTCTGCTAATTCCAGTTGGAGGGCGGACTACTCTTCCTACTCAAACTTCAAGGGAGCTCACCTCTTCTGAGCCATTTGTTATCGATCTTAATCGAAACAAAGCTTCTTCTTCTTCTCCCCCTTTAGTCATTGACTTGGCTAAAATCTCTAAGGCTCAGCCTTCTCCCAATGTAAATATTGCTGCTTTTACATTTAATGAAAAGTCTCCACCTTTGCAGTACGTTGATGTGTGTAATTATGTTCATAGTTATTTACATCTGTTAGATGACTTGAACACAATAACCATAGGAGTTGTACAGACTGTTCATACAGATGTATCTCTAGAACCTGTACAATATTCATACTTTCTAGTTCCCAGCAGAAAGCCAGGAGACATTCCAATATTCTTCTACAAAGGGCCTTAAAATTCTTCTGATCTTGAAGATGATGACAAAAATGATGATACTGGAAGATTACAACTACGTCGTTATAGTCAGCAATCTAGAGACATCATCAAAAATATGGGCTATGACTTCAGGACTGGCCTCAATGATAGAAAAGGAAGAAAAATACCTGTCCGGATTCCTCCTTTGAAATATGGAAGGACGAAATACGGATTGGGTTATACTGCTCCTACTCCTTTCATCAATATTATCCATGAAGATCCCGAGTCTGACGAAGATAAGAGATCTGATTCTTCTAGTACCACTTCTTGGAATTTCGATACGAGTATCGGTGACTTCTATTGTAACATTTTGTCTTCCAACATGGTTTCTATTGACCATTCTGAAGAAAGTGATGAAGACGAAGATGAGTTTAAAATCTCACCTGAATCAGAACAGTGGGCCCAAAGATTAGATAATCAATGGGAGTTCCGTTTCGAGCAAAAAGAACCTCCGACTGAAGATAAACTTGTTCAAATAGATGTTGGTGAAGAGGGATCTCCCAAACCAATATTCATCAGTGAAAGTCTTTCAGAAACTGATAAGAAAGACATAATCAAACTCATTCGTGATTACATCGATGTCTTTGCTTGGAGTTATGAAGATATGCCAGGGCTTGATCCTCAAATTGCAACTCACAAGCTTAATATCTTGCCGAATGCTAAACCGGTCAAACAACAACAGCGACGATTTTGTCCAGACATCATGGATGCAATTGAAGCTAAAGTCAATAAACTCATTACCTCTGGGTTTATTAGAGAGGAACAACATCCCGATTGGGTGGCTAATATTGTTCATGTTCTTAAAAAGACTGGCAAGATCAGAGTATGCATAGACTTCCGCGATCTCAATGCGGCATGTCCTAAAGACGAATTCCCTCTACCAATCACTGATGTCATGGTTGATAATACCTGTGGATTTGAACGAATGTCATTCATGGACGGGTATTCTGGGTACAATCAGATCAAAATGTTTCCAGAGGACGAGAAGCACACTTCTTTCAGAACGCCGATTGGTACATACTGTTATACAGTTATGCCATTCGGTCTCAAGAATGCATGAGCAACTTATCAACGAGCTATGAGCACTATATTCCGTGAACATTTGCGAAAAACAGTCGAATGCTATGTTGATGATATTGCAGTCAAAAGTCGACAAAAGGAGGACCATATCCAAGATTTGAAGACTATATTTGATCTAATACGTAAGCATCAATTAAAGATGAACCCTACTAAGTCCTTCTTAGGCGTCTCTAGTGGTAAATTTCTCGGCTTCGTCATTACCTCTAAAGGTATACACGTGGATCCCGAGAAGATCAAAGCCATCCAAGAGATGCGTCCTCTACGCACCTTAAAAGAGCTACGAGGATTTCAAGGAAGAATCGCTTATATCAGGAGATTCATCTCTAATTTATCAGGACGCTGCAGACCATTCAACAAACTTATGAAGAAAGGTGTCTCTTTTGTCTGGAATGATGAATGTCAGAAAGCATTCGATGATATAAAACAATATCTAATGAGCCCTCCAGTATTGGTACCTCCCGTCTTAGGAATACCGTTCCTCCTCTATACTCGAGCAATGAGTCATTCATTGGGTGTATTACTCGCTCAAAAGAATCAAAATGGCCATGAACAAGCCATTTATTATCTCAGCCGCACTATGACCGGAGCTGAACCTCGATATTCACCGGTTGAAAAAGAATGTCTAGCCTTGATGTTTGCTGTCCAAAAGACACGTCATTATATCATTGGCCAGACTATTCATGTCATCTCCAGGATCAATCCTATACGGATCATGATGAAGAAACCCAGTGTTTTGAATTCTCGACTGGCTAACTGGGGAATTCTACTTGCTCAGTATGACATACACTATATTCCTCAGAAATCAGTCAAAGGACAAGCTTTAGCTGATTTTCTGGCTGCTCACTCAATTCCAGAAAATTCAAAACTCTATGATGAAATCCCAGATGAAGTCCTAGATTCAAATCAAATTGCTGAAGAAGATCCTACTTGGCGTCTATTCTTTGACGGAGCATCAAGAATTGGTCCTAATGGCGATATTGTCGCTGGAGTTGGAATTGTTCTTGTATCGCCAGAAGGTCTTGCTATCCAAAGAGCTTATTCTCTCGATCAGCCGTGTTCAAACAATGTAGCTGAGTACAACGCATTACTTATTGGTCTTCAACTCGCTAAACATCTGTATATTCAACATTTGGAGGCGTATGGAGACTCTAAACTCATTGTCAATCAGATCAGGGGTACTTATAAAGTTCGCCATCAAGATCTGGTTCCTTATCACAAAACAGCTATATCTATGGCTTCTTCGTTTGAAGAATTCTTCATTGAACATGTTAGGCGAGCATGTAACACAGAAGCTGATGCCCTTGCTAATCTTGCAGCGGTGCTAGCTATTCCAATCAGACGGCAACAAATGATTGTTGTTCGTAATCGAGAATTATTTCATCTTGAAAATAACTTGACTCTAGGATTTCCAGTTGACATTGAAGAATCAACATCTCATGACGTCAACACAACAAGAGGATTTGGATTCAGTCGTAAATCGATGTCATCTTCATCCGATTCCAGCATGGAATTTATCTTCAGTAACTCGACTGAGAATCAGAATACGGATAAAGATTGGAGACTTCCTTTCTTAGATCTCGTATTATATGATATTCTTCCGGATGATCCGAGTGAGGCAGCATCTATCAGACGACGATCACTCAGATTCTACTACAATCATACAACAAAGACCTTATATCGTCGAGCTTATGATGGTTTACTCCTTCGATGTGTTGCCAGTGACGAGGCTCAACAAATCATTCGCGAAGCACATGATGGAATTTGTGGAGCACATCAGCCAGGACCAAAACTTCAAGACCGTATTCGACGTATGGGTTATTATTGGCCCACCATGGTATCTGATGCCATCGAATATGCAAAGAAGTGTAAAGCTTGTCAAATCCATATGAATTTTATTCATCAACCCTCGGAATTTCTACATTCGACGGCAGCATCATGGCCCTTCGAAGCTTGGGGCATGGACATTGTCGGCCCGATCAATCCACCGTCATCTAAAGGTCATCGGTTCATTCTCGCAATAACCGATTACTTCTCCAAATGGGCTGAAGCCATTCCTTTATCTGAAGTTAAGACGTCTAATGTCATCAGCTTTATTAAGCACCACGTCATCTACAGATTTGGTGTTCCTCGACGCATTATTCATGATAACGGACCACAGTTCGTCAGCCAGAAATTTACTCGATTCTGTAACGATCACCGGATTAATAATGTGGCTTCTACCGCATACAATCCAGCAGCTAACGGATTAGCAGAAGCTTTCAACAAGACTATCATCAAACTCCTAAAGAAGTTTGTCTCCACTAACAAACGTAATTGGAGTGACAAGCTCGGGAAATGTTTGTGGGCTTATCGCACTACAGTTCGTAATGCTACCAAATGTATACCTTTCTCTCTGGTGTATGGTTGCGAAGCTGTTCTTCCATTAGAGATTCAAATTCCTTCTTTAAGGATAGAAATCGCTAATGAACTCACTGCTGAAAATAATGATCGTCTTCGACTTCAGGAATTAGAAGCTCTGGATGAAAAGCGATTATTTGCTCAACAGAATATTGAATTCTATCAAGCTAGAATTTCAAGAGCTTTTAATAAAAAAGTCAGAGTTCGATCATATCAAAAAAGAGAACTTGTTCTAACAGTCAGACGTCCTATGACTATGACTCATATGAGTAAGGGTAAATTTGACGCAAAGTGGGAAGGTCCCTATATTGTGAGCAAAGTTTTCTCAAATGGAGCTTATCAACTCTCAGAATTGGATGGTCGAAAAGTTTTGATGCCGATTAATGGCAAATTCCTTAAAAAGTACTATGTATAAATGTAAATACTTGTAATCATCAGACAAATTCATGTTTAAAAATAAAATTTTTATTTTATTTTCATGAATGATGATACATGATATTAAGGAAGATCACTATCATCCTTCTCTACTTTTGGACGTGGGCCACTACCGTCCTTCTCGAAGACGTGATCAGCAAAAGAGCCGAGAACCTCCTTGCTAGAACCCACGAGGAATTTGCAAGCGGCCATCCTCATGGCTTCCTCTTCTTCAGTCCTTCCTGGTTCGAGCAGAAAATCCAGAATGTCCCTTGGTGGCTTGGGTGCAGACGAACCTTCGCCTGCTTCCGTCTTCTTCGTTTTGACTGGACCAGCAGGGCGTTCTTCAGTGCCTTTCTGAACCTTTGAGGCTATCTCAGTCTTCTTAGATGCTTCTCCAGATGACATTTTTATGTTGAGGAGTAGAAGTATTCGTTCTCACCAGATTTCTGCTATATTTATAGGCAGAAGTTCCTCATTCATCCGACGTTTCACATATTCATTAATGCTTAACGGTTCATCTATTCATTTCTCACATTCATCTGACGTTTCACATATTCATTAATACTTGACGGTTCATCCGTTCATTTATTACATTCACTCGACAGTTCATCTGTTCATCATTTTCTAACGGTTCATCCGTTCATAATCTTCTATCAATTTTATTAAGTGGGGATTCGTTATTTATCATGTTTTCATAACCTCTGAATCAATTCCGAATCTACTTACTCATTTGTCATATTTTGACCTCTGCATAGAAATCAATTTATTTTCTTTTGAGTTCCTATATATTATCACGTCCATAATACCTCTGATAATATCATATACTCTAAAACAAAAGAGATAATTTTATTATCTATCATGTCCACAATTCATCCACAAATACAAATCATTGAGCATAGAAGAATTGTCATTTCCATTCTTATTTCACCACAAAAAGTCTATTACATTTTCTTAGACTTTCTTACAAATCATAATGGAAATCTATTATAATTTTGGATTTTCATTCTATACCACAACGATAACCTAATAGAGATCTATCTTCTTCTTTGGATCTTCTCCGTCGGACCTTCTCCGTCAGGTTCGTTGTTGGTGGCAATTCCTGACTGTCTGGGTCTCAGTCACGACCAGATCAGCAGGAATCAAACTCTGGTCTTCTCTCTCAGACGAGAGGAGAACCACAGAGTGTGGCAGCCCGAAGTTGTGGTGCTGCCAATACAACTGGTGGATTAGGAGCGACCTTTCAGAGGAGACAGGAATATATCCAACCTTGGGATACAATTCCTAGTTCTCCCGCGAAAGGAACTCTACTACCTGATTTCTCGGTAGTAGAGTTGACTCCACCATCCAACTCTCGTGTATAAAGGCTCTTCCTACCATCTGAGGAAGACCCTTCTATCCCACGAAGAGTTCTGAGTTGTCTGATTTACGCATCAAAAGCGTATGAGCTCCCTGATGTAGATGTCAGCAGGATATTCTCCACAGCATCCACATCCCCAATGCCAGTTCTGAAGAAAATTTTCAGCCAAGTTTCTGCAGAAAGCATTAAGAAGAAAAAAAATTAGATCAACAGAAATTATTCAGTATGCATTTATCAAACAGAGACAGGCGTGTATTGTTCAAATCAGAAACAAGAAACAGAAAGCCTATCTTCAACAGCAAAAATAAGTGCACGTATTACACTGATTTACCTTCAAGTTTGGTGCTAAGGATTGGCAAACTCATGTTTGATACAGTGCGCAGAAGTTGAACATTAGAAAATATTGCTTTCCTGTTTGAGAGTAAAATCTCCCAAAAATTTCATTCTCAGAGAAGAAGAAGAGGAATGGGAGATGAGTATATGCGAAGCTCTTCCATCTATTTAAAGGGCAAAGTACAAGTCTATTCTTGGAAAAGACCCGCATAAATAGCGCTCGTAAACTGTGGAATGAGTGTCACGTGTGCTTTGGAAGACAGAGCAACATTGGAAACAATCAAAGACTGTTGATTAATATTTCTCATTAAGGCACGCAGATCAAACACAAAAGTTGTACTTCATTTCTTAAAGACAGGCACTGATGGCCTTACAAAAGACAAAACAAAAAGTGCAACAAAAGCATAAAAGTCACGCTCTATTTCCCAGAGCGACTGAGCTTGGTGCCTAGTTCTTCTACGCTCCTAACTCCCAGACAGTGCAACAGAGCTTTAAACATTTCACGCTGCTCTATGAGGCTGCGCCTATCAGAAGAGGACGAGCCATCCAAGCCAAAATAGCTCAAGAAATTCTTGGCTAGTTGCAAGGGATCATCTTTGAGCTCGAAGACAAGGGGCTCTGGCTCTTCATCCCCAAAAGTGGGGTCACCATGAGAACAAAAGCCCAACTTGCGTGCTTCTTCCTCAGCTTTCTCCTTTGGTGTCATATTGACGTAAGATGAAGATTAAAAATGAAACTTCTTCCTGTTTATGTAACTGAGTTTTGCCGGCGGTTCATATTCCACCATAAATTGGATACAATTAGTCTCGGAGAACGAAGAGTCATTATGACATTTAATAAGTTCATTTGGATGTTTTCAAAGAACTTCGAAGTCTTTTCGACTTCCGAAAAATTTTGAAGTCATCTCAGCGTGACTAAATCCATTTTATCATCTCTATTTTCAAAGTATTTCGAAATAATTTATCATTTTTCGAAAACTTTGAAGGGGGTTTTGTAGGCCTCAAAAATGAAAGTCACGCTGAGTTGATCAAGACAGAGTCAAAAGTCACGCTCAGTTGATCCAGACAATATAAACAAATCACGCTGGGGAGACAGCTCATCATTTGTCAGAGAGTAATTATGACTGACAGCATAACAGTCGAAGAATGTCTCTTCGTATGCTACGTATGCACAGACTTCGAGAGATCATCGCCGTCTATTGCGTGATTTTTGAAATCTTCTTCAGCAAGACTCAGCCTTCGTCGAGTTGGCGTACCAAAAGGGTTTCTTGTCATTTAATGCGACTGACAAAGCAATCACTGTCAGAGATTTTGTGTCAGTCGAGATACGCCGAATCAAGACAGCTGGCAGTTCTATCTCAAGTCTGCGTGTATTTGTGATCTTCATCTCAAGTTTGCGTGGATTCTGAAGTTTTCTTCCTCAAGTTTGCGTAGATTTTGAAGTTCTTTGCCTCGAAGTCTGCGTAGATCCTGAAGCTTCCTGCCCCAAGTTTGCGTGGATTTTGAAGCTTTCTACACCGAGTTCGCGTGGATTTCGTCTTCAACAAGTCTGCGTGGATTTCATCAAATTGGAGTACGTGGCAGCCATGCCACTGATCTCTCGCCTGCGTGTCCTGTAACTTACATATGACTCATGCATGATTGTCATGTGTCCAACAGTTACAGGCCACGTCCAGTAACTGCTCACAACCTTGCGTATGTTAAATCCTGCGTGATTTTCAACTAAGCACAGGCTGTGAAGACAGTTATCTTTTCAGTTATTATTTTTGACTCTATAAATAGAGTTCTTTTTCTCATTCATTGTACAGATACATTGATATCTACTGTCAAAATTTTGAGAGCTTTTCTTCTTCGCATAGTCCAAGGGATAAAGCGATCGTCTTCAAGATCGGATTCTTACAGTTGTAATTTTCCCAGAAACACAACAAATAAAGAGAATTTCTTTATGGAAAACAAGATCCTAATCCATATCTAAGTGGGAATTCCCACATCCTATAAATAGGCAGGTACTCCTCCACATTATTGTTCCACAAATATTTTTTTCACAAATATCCACCGCAGAGTGCATCGTGTCGGTGTCCAACTCCAATAGATTATTTTTGGTACATCTACATCATCTCCTTCGTGTCGACAATCCCGACACCAACTCTGATTCCTAAAGCCTAACCCGGGCCAGCCAACCATATCCAGCCCCTCTCCCGGCCAACGGCCGCAGACCCGAAACCCCCTAACCCTAGAAACACCAACACCAGCACCCCGCTACTGCCCTGCCATCCCGACCTTCCTGCTGCCACCCCACCGAGACATCACCTCCGCCTTCTCCGCCCACACAACCACCGTCATCGCGACCGACCACCACCACGACCGGTTGCGCGTCCCAAAACCACCAAACCCAGCACACCACCACTGCCACCTTGTCGGAATGCCACGGACCACCACCCACTGTCACCACCATCACGACCCCCGTCACCACAGTCCCATCCACCGCCGTAGCCAACTCCGGCCAGGGCCAACCCGCCACCAGAAAAAGAAAAGAAAAAGAAATAGAACCCTAACCCTAAACCACCCTTACCTCGCCGGAGCTGCGCGCCGTGAGCTCCGCCTCACTCCCTTCAACTCCGGCGTCCGCCCCCTTTCCTCGCCGGCCACCGCCGCCGCGACCCAGCTCCCTTTTTCCTCCGCTCCTCCGCGACCGGAGCACCGTGCCCGGTCTCCTCGCCATCCCGGCGAGCTCGCCTCCGCCCAGCGCCTCTCCGTGCTCTCTCCTCTGCATCGCCCCCGTAGCTCCGCCGCGTCGCCGAAACTCATCAACTCCGCCCCTTCTTCCCGAGTCCGACCATCGCACCTTTCCCCTTCGTCGCGAGCCGCCGCCCGCACTCCGACCACCACCTGTGGACCCCCATCTCCGACGACTTCACCGCCGCCGGCCTAGCCCTAGACTCCTCCGTCGCCGACCCAGTGCCGAAGGCCCCCTCCGACTCCCTTTTCCTTTGCCGCGCGCCTTCGGCAACGCCACAGCCCCGCCGTTTCCCGCCCGGCCGCCTCGTCTGCCGTCCGACGCCGAGCCCCCTTTCCTCCTCCGCTTCTCCATCCTTCCTTTCCCCGCCACTCTCTCTCACGCTCTTCAGCTCCTCTCCCTAAATTCTTCTTCTCTCTAGACCTTCCGCTCCTCTCTCTCTTATTTGACTGTGACTGGATGCTTCCCTTTCTTTGTGTTGGAACACTTCGGGAGAAGAGATTGTTGTGTTCACTTTTGATGGCAACTGAAATTTTTTTATATTTTTATTCGTTTTGTTTCCTACTTTCCGAGAAGCACAAAGTTTTTGTTTTTGCTTCCTTGACTGCTTCCCGAGGAAGCTTTGGCTATCACTATTTTTATTCTTATTTATTATTATTATTATTATTATTATTATTATTATTATTATTATTATTATTATTATTATTATTATTATTATTATTATTATTATTATTATATTATTATGATATGATTAATATTACTAACTATAGTATTGCAATAATATTTTACTGTTACTATTATTATTGTTAATACTATTATTTCATTATTATTATTATTATTATTATTATTATTATTATTATTATTATTATTATTATTGTTATTTTCATTATTGTTATTATTATTATTATTATTTTATTCTTTATATGTACAAAATCTATTGTATGGTTATATTACTATTATTATTAATATTTTGATATTAGTTAAGTATATTGTTTTGGCTTACTTATATTAGTTTTGTAATTATTAATAGTATACATCGAGATATTTTTGAACTATATTAGCGTATTATTTTTGATGATTCTAATATTTTCTACCCAGTTGAATTATAGCTTTAATATAATAAAAGAGTTTTTATGACTTTTAGATATTTATTTAAAATATTTTGAATAAAAGAAAAACATAGAATTTTGTCTAAATCGATTTTTCCAAATTTTTGTGTGTTTATCAAATATTATTTTTACTAATAAAAATATAGCTCCTATCTAATATCTAATTTTTGACGAACTTAGTATTTTTATCCAAAAATAATTTTCTTGACTGTGAGTATTTTTCTTATACTTATTTTGACTTATGAAAACTAGTTTTAGGAATTATAAATATTTTCTAAAACTCGTATATATATAAATATTTATTTATCCATTATTTCTTTAATTTCTCTCATGTCCGTATCTAAGTCCTGTTGTTCCTATTCCTTCGGCCATTTCGAGACTACCTTATGCCCACCCTAACTAAATTGACCCTTCTGGACCCAATAGAACTGTCCGTGCCACTATCAGAGGTTCCCTTGTGTAGTTGTTACACCAAAGTTGCAGATCGTGCTACCTTGATCATCGCAGCACACCAGGCGCCCTACCAGGCAAGACACCTTGCCATTTGCTGTTTATTTATTTTAGCTCATATTTCATGCATTATTTATTTTCTTTATGAAAAATAAACTGTGATACATGGCATAACTGTTAGAACTTATTGTTCATTTATATTTCCTGTTATGTATTATTTTTCTCACATTAAACCTAGAATTAAGGGACCACCTTGTGTGTTGCATTCATTGGCCTTGACACGTTGTAACACGAAGTTGTGTGTCACATGTAGGATACGGAAGTGCGTGATTGGCTGGCCACCAGTACGTACAAGCCGTGCGATAGGAATAACCGCTAATAGAGATTGCATGCATAGTTTGACTTAGCGGTTATAGTGGTTTGTGTTGTGGATACAACACAGTAGGCATTGGGCGGGGAGGACAATTCCTTAGCGTATGGGCTTCGATGCACTTTTTCTTTTTGTAACCCGTGAGCTCCGTCGGAGACGCGGGTCAGCTTACCCAAGATTACTGACGGCCACTGGCGATTCTGCGGAACGTCATGCTCTTATTGATTGGGCCTCTAGTGCCCTAAGGGGGGACCATGCCGATCCTATTCAGCCAGGGCCCATGCGTAGGAAGGATTGTTCTTAACTACATTTTACTTAGAACGGTTAGGTACCTTTATCCGTTAGGTACGAGTACTTTTGGTTTGGGTACTTGTATCTGACCGTGGCTCGGAATAATAACTTATCGCGGACTAGTTTGTCACATCTTGTCCTTGTTTGGTTGTAGGTGTGACTTACTACTTCGATGAGAAGGTATTGAATCTTGTTGGGGTCCGGATACCATATTAGATTCATAGCATGGAAAGATACGTCACCGTGAATTAGTTTACCATCTCCTGTCCTTGTTTGGTTGGGGGGATGGTACGCTCGTTCAGTAGGTGCGTATTGGACCATGTTAAAATTCGATTTACTTATTTATTTGAGCAATATTTATTCAGTTTATATGGCATGATATTACGTGTCTTGTTACGTCCCTCTGAGGACCTGGTTATCTCTCCAGGTGTGTGCTATTGTCTTTCGCAGGTGCTTTAGCTCTAGCCGTGATCATCGCTATTTCTTCGAGGATGATTGCATTTGGATCGTCTTCGCTTCGCTCGCCAAATTCATATCTTTTCTTATATATTTTTCCTTTACTTGTTGGTAGTGGATTTGTCTCCGCCCAACATATTGTATCAAGACAAGTCATTATCTTTATATGATGTCTTTTATTCATTTATTTTGCGTGGATGAGATTAGTTATGGTTCTACTGTATTTTACATCTTATGTATTTATACGAGGCTTCCATATATTGTAGTATACTTCGTATGAATACAGCTGGCATGTCTACGTTCCTAGTCCTACGTATTTTGGGACTGGGGCGTTACACACTGCATCAAAGTACTTGATTTGAAACTTGTCACTGAATATCGCCCATGGGACAGGCGTCGCCAAACCCACTGCAAGCATCGCCCACCAGGTGCGGGCTAAGTCCAATAACTGTAGGCGCACTATAGCTACCTTCTCTCCTTCTGGAGTCTTGGCTGCATCATAGATAATCTCGATGTCCAGGAGCCACGCATCAGCTGCAATAGCGTCTTCGCTACCGTCGAAGAAGGGAGGGTTCAGACGCTTGAAACTGTTGGCTACACTGTTACCTTGGTAACCCACTATGTCCATGGCTGTCTGTACTGTCTGGTGCAGGGCATCACCTCGACGATCCTGTGATGTAAGCAATTCTCGGATAAGTCCTACCAAGGTTCCATTGTCAGGCTCTGTAGGCTGGACTGGCTGAACCGGCTGAACTGGCGACTCATGATCTCCGGAAGGCATGACTCGGGAGGCTGCTTCTGAGTGTTGGGCTTGGTCCCCAGGTTGCTGCTTGTCACACCCCGCTTCCGTAGGAGCGATCGTCCTCGCTAAGGCGTGATGCCGTACGAGCCTAGATTGCGCTCGTCCAAGGCGGGTTCCATAACGGTCGATTTCAGCGGCTGCGACGGGGTCGTCGCACAGAAGTCCCAAGCAGAGACATTGAATAATAGCAGCAGAAATTAAGAACAAAATACAAGTTATTCAAAGAAGCTCTTTATTGATATTAAACAAATGTTACAATAGGGCGCAAGGCCAAGATTACAAGTCTCTCAAGCTCACTCATCTCATATTACAAGTCACTCAGCTCTCTCTTCTCTCTCAATTATAATTCTTGAGCCAGCGGACGCTTCGGAAGGCGACGTCCATACATTATGTCCCGTATAAGTCTTGACTCCATGCGACCGTACGCTTCGAATCGCTAAGGAACTCCGTGCCTCGACGCATCCAAGCGAACTCCGCGCCACGAGCTTCTACCTGTGCCTGCACATAAAAACTATGTGGGTGTCAGTACTCAACTGTACTGGTGGAATGAGCTCCTCGCCCACCCATACAAACCCAACACGTTTGATTTACTTTGTGCAACATAGTCACTTCTTATCAATTGTCTTTCTAGTCTTGCCTTAGGATTATTTTAGGACCGATGCATTGGCCTATTTTGTGTCTCTAGACTATCTCGTGCTTGCAACGACAATGTTAACTCATACCTTGCCTCAAGGCCCTTTTTGTGCCAACAACATTAACCTATCAAGTCGTGTTTGCCTTACGGCCCAAATCAGAGATACAACTACACGATAAGACTCCTTTTCCGTGTGACCGTGCTATAAACCCTTGCCGAGGCCGTGCCTCGCAACTCAATGAGACTCAATCATATTGCCGCCTCGCGGCCCTTGCTACTAAATCATCAACTGACCCATCCACTTGTGAACTAAGTGTCATTCGACCAACTTTGCCTTGCGGCACCTCCTGACTTAAACTCAAGACAACTCAATCATAACATGCAACTTATATGCCGACAACATAGGATTCAACGCCACATCTCGTGCCGAAGTACGTCACCTATGTTGTAGCCATTCTTAGGCCCAACACTTGTGTTCCAATCATACACACATTCAACTAGACTAAATCCAAAGGCACACACGCGGATTGTCGCTCATGCCGACCCATCTATATGAATTGGTCACTAACACCACAAGCTATCGTGGACTTATAGCCTTGCCATTTGGCGACCCTTTCAACGCAAGTAGCTAGCCCCGCTAAAAGTTTTCGAATGACCCGAGCGGTTCGTCCAGCTACGGCTATACCGTGTTTCCCTCCGGAACGACGCGGTCCCTCGGCGACCAGGGTTACCGCTCGTAGAAACTTTCCCTTGTCGATAAGTTGTCCAATGACCATGCAAGACTCGACACAAACTGATATCTTACACAGTTATTCCTCTTCCAATATTACCATCTCTTTCAAACCAATATCAAGACTTCTATCCTTGAGATCCCTCGACGACCCACGGTCGTGAGCCTTCTCCGTTGATGCTCCTTGAGATCCCTCGACGACCCACGGTTGCGAGCCTTCTTCGTTGATGCTCCTTGAGATCCCTCGACGACCCACGGCCGTGAGCCTTCTCCGTGTTACCATATCATTTCATTCAACTCAATGCCTATTCGATAGTCCTTTCTCCAAAACTCATTAAATCAACCGTGGTTCATGCCTTAAACACTAAGTCCGTGTATCGTGCCTTAAGCCGATTTCCGATCTACGCGATGCTATCGCCCAAGTCATACTTTATATGACGGGCCTTGAGACCGTAAGACTATGTGGTTATACCCAACCGTAGAACTCGTAGGACCGTGCTTGCTACCACTCCGATAGCCTAACATAACTTGCCTGACTTAAACGCACAACGACTTGACGAGAAAAGGCTATGTCAAGCCTCGCATTGCGAAACGTGCCGTGCATGCGTTCGACTTCTGAACAACCAAGTCATTTGGGTGACTAGACTTACGCCAGCAGCCGTGCGACATAACTTAACTCATAGGGCGGGTCAAGGCTATGCCAAGCCTTGGACGATGGGACCATGCATGCTTTATGAAGTATTCATGCGGACGACGCCTATGACTTAGGCTACGATTCATGACTTCGCCTACTTAACCAAATTTCCTTCTCCCAAGCCACGGGATGAAGGACCGAGTGTCATTTTCAAAACACGCCGTGCACCAACTCTAAACCGACCATTGGACCTTTCCATATTCTAACTCCATTCGACCCGTCGGGATTATTCTCTTTAGCTATATGAATTTGTCTCTTTTATTATTAAGCCTACTTTGTTTGCTATTGATTGTAAAAGTACAGAACAATTATATAGGAGGACTGGACTTAGACTCATAATACAAACTCGCTCGTACAAAGAAAGCCTAGGGACGAAAACCTAGGTACAGCAGTCTAAGTATGATTGTTTATTTTTGATTCTGGGGGTGACGGTAGAGGCTCGGGAAAGCGACGGCCGCTCTGCCTTACTCCTTGGACGATCAGACGTAGCCTTGGCTTCGGTAAAGAACTGCTCTCCAGATGGAAAGACTCTTCTGTGCGCGCCTTTGTCCCTCTGTGTGTGTCCAGCCGGATGGAACGGATCTCTCTTCCTTTTTTCTCCTGAATTCTCCAGTGGTGTTTTTGCAAGGAAATGGCACCTTGCTATTTATAGAAGTGGGGGTGTGATCATTAGGGTTTACAATGATTCCCCCTTTAGAAAGTCGGCGGCCAATCATCTGGACCATTAATCTTGATTACATTACATCTGGGCAGTTAATTCTTGATTGCGCCAAATCCGTATGGGCAATTAATACTGATTGTGTAAAATCCGTATGGGCAATCAATGTTGATTGTCATAAATCTTAGGAAGCTCGGATCTCCTGCCACGTGTCTAATCCATGTGATTGCCATAAATCTGTTTTAATTTGGATAATTATGATGATTACACTAAATCAGGTTGTTGGGATTTGTTGATAACTCTTGATTGATTTAGTGCCACGTAGGAAACTGATCTTCTGCCACGTGTCATAATCGCGAGCCACAGCCGCATGAGGGTAGCTTCTTAGGTTTTGGACTGCATGAAGGTGGCAGCCGCATAGGTAAAATCTCTGAAATCTGAGCCGCATGGGGGTGGTTTTCAATTGAGCCGCATAGGACTTGCCACGTGTCAAGGCTGCACGGACATGAGCCGCATGGAGATGATCCTCATGACCCGAGCCGCATGAGAACAGAGGCCGCATAGGGTGACTGTTCATAATTTGAGCCGCATGACAAGGGTCTTCTCACTCCGAGCCGCATGCGAGCATCAACCGCATGGGATGGTGGCGGCCGCATAGGGGGCTTTGTAGTTTATGGATCGTGCCAGCTGCAGAGGAGATTTTCTCCGTTTCCCGAGAAATACGTCATCATATCGAAGTTCATCATTTCAGCTTTAGTGTCAGAGTTATTGCTTTATGTCAGGGCATTTAATGGGAGCAGTCACTTCATGGCCAACTGTAAAGCTGTATAAGGTCACGTGATTCTCGTCTGAGCCGCATGAGGCTATTGAAGGGTTTCTGAGCCGCATGAGGCTCTGATAAATTTCTGAGCCATATGAGGCTCCTTCTGCTTTAAGCCGCATGGGCTTCTTCTATTTTGAGCCGCATGGGCTTCTTCTGTTCTTTTCCATGCTTCTACATACTTGTGCAAGTTGAAAACATGTGGTTTATTATGTGAAGGCTAAGATGAGGCAAGTTCACCGAAACTACCCCACCTGAGCGAGCGGGCGCCTCAATCGAGCAATGTCTCCAAGTAGCCGTTGTAAGGCTAAGTCTGAACGCCGTTGGCGTTTTGATTCTGCCGATTGACTGAGCGGGATGGGGCACTACACTGCTGAGGTGCTGGTTGAGCTCCTTCCGGCTGATCGGTAGGACCAGGAACAATGCCATTGAAAAACAATGACATAGGGGACAATAAGGAAGGACCAAGATAGATCGAGGATATAAGTATGTGATCAGGTCAAGATTTCAAGAAGATTAGAGGACACGAGTAGAGATCAAAGGAGAGTGCTGATTGAGACATCTATTCGGTAAAACCCTTACATATCTTGATTTACAAGACCTGCATGGGCCACCACTTAAACCATGTCATGCCCCAGATCCAGAATACTGGAGAGCGGGGGCAGACATAGCCAGCTACGTATATAGAAGTGTATTCCACCTCCATATACGGTCACGGCTATCTAGATGTATGAGGGTTTTTTACAAGCCAACAGTCACTTATGGTCAAGAACAAGCCTAGTGTCTCAATCTCAAGCAAGTAATAATAGTCACAAGATGTTAGACCATCAGATATTCAATAGTAAGGCGTCTCATACATTTCATATACAGATGATCATGAAGCTAGTCGTACAAAATACGAGAACTAGCAAGAGTTTCAGTCATACACGATCAACCCTAGGATTTGTTAATCATGTTACAGCCCATAGGCAGACAATAAATATAAGTATTCAACACGAGCTAACACTTGCTCGATGGCTAAACGCCTCAAAAGAATAATTTACACTAGAGTGAGAGAGCAAAATAAAACCCACTCGTTGCCAGGGTTTCTTCTAGTGGTCACCATCTGGCTGGAATGTAGGTAGAACCTCGGGTGCTGCTTCGAAATCTAGCCATACAAAACCAGCTGGGTCAGACCCCAGAAAGAGCAAGTGCCACAAGAGAGGCTTCACTTAGGAACTAAAACCAGCATATTAGCACATAAAAGCACATAAGGGCATAAATAAAATGACAAAAGACATGAGTTAGAGAAAACAGGGTGATAAACGATAAGATAACTAAAGGACTATTCCGGTAACTAAGTTACAACCCGTAAACCAAATAAGGACCGGGGTTGTAACCTTTCACCTGAACAGAACTTAGTCTCTAACCAATTATCGACAAATGTACCCTAAGAGAGTTATTAGGTGACTTGGGGGTGCAACACATGACAGTGTGCATATTACTTGTTTCATGAAGTGCCCCACATGACAGTGGACTAGAAATGTGCCCTACTCGACGGCAGGTTCCAAGTCCATCAGAGAAGGCACCCAGATAACGGGATTTCTTGTAGCCGGAATACCTCTCTATATAAATTACTTGATCAATCTAGTCATTAACCTAGTCCGATTCAGTATGAATCCCGGACCGTGGTAACCAGGAATACAAGTCCTAGACATGATGCGAGACAAGACTGGTAGCTTATACAAGCACAATGTTACATGTTAGACTTACTTATAGAAATGTCACACAATTTATATAGAAATGTATCTCTTTATTGATAATCAAAATGGATTACAAGACTTACAGCAGAATACAGAGTTTACAACTGTTTACAAGACTCGCAGCAGAATACAGAGTTTACAACTGTTTACAAGACTTTTGAATAACCAACTGAATGTATACACTTGCCCTTTAGGCTACAAATGAATATACCGACTTCTTTACAATGAACTTGCCAATATGGCTACAATCTCACTGGTATAACTGAGTTCCCATGTTCCATACATTATGTCCCGTATAGCAGGAGACATCGTCATGCAAGAAGAGCTTCTGCACACCCATCCGATTCATCGATGCCAAGCACTGATTCACAGGATTTCCTCCAAGCAAACACCTGTAATATTGCCCACAACGTGGGTCAGTACATCATCAATGTACTGGCGAGCGGTGCTGGCCCAACTCACCTAAGAAGACAACACTAAGTAATCATGTTACAGAATATTATTAACAGTGGTCTTTCTTGTTGCCTTAGGGTCAATTTCATGTCATAGCCGACAAGAAGTAAAGCATGCAAATCTCATAGCCAACATAATTTAAAGTATACTATTATCACCCTTTGGTGATTCTTACCCACGGTCGTGTAGCCATCCCTGTACATTTATAATACTTACTCTGCCTGCACAAGACATTGTTAGAAACAATATCATGATTCAATATGAATATCACCGTTCAGGTGATTCTTACCAACAGCCGACATCCTTCCCTGTATTTGAGTAATAACTTACTCTGCCTGCATAAGACATTATTAGCACCTAACCTATCTATATGAAGGTCACTAGCGACACGCCATCCTGGACCGTCTTACAGGTATACAGCGCCCTTGCCAGTGCAGGTAGCTAGCCCCACTGCAAGTCCTGTATACCGTGCTACTACTTCAGCACTGCCACTACTTCGGCATTAGTTTCCCCTAGGACGAACCGGGTTCCATGGACCAGGAATACCGTTCGAGAAACCACCTTGTCGACAAGTTGTCCATGACCATGCAACTATATGCAACTTATCTAAGAAGAAAACATATAATGCATGATAAGAAAAACTAAGCAAAACCATCATTCTCATTCGTATTGCCATCTTGCCATCTAGCCATCTTGCCTTGAGCCAATGCTCACATTATCATCTGCCCAATCCAGGGTCTTGGCGTAATCAACATTCTACATCGGCGACAGGATAATAGGATGTTGTTATCCAATGCCTTGCCACATCTTTGATACCAAACATCTTTCCAACCAAACTCAATGTACTCACCGCCCAATTCCTGGGACTTAGCATCTGTTTAGCATTCATTCATTTGAATGCAATTCAAGCATACTCACTGCCCAGTTCTTGGGTCTTAGCATCTGTTTTACCATTTATTCATTGAGCCAAAGCTCAATATACTTACCGCCCAAGTATTTGGGACTTTGCCATCACCTGTCATGTAATTTATCACAACAGTGTATAAGCATACAATTCATCTAGCCACACCAGTTTACGTTCAGGTGATTATTATCTTTCATTATCTTTCCAAATTCCATGCAAGGTGTTATTGAACAAACTCAACTAGAAACATAGCATACTCATCCTTATTTTAAGCGTGAAGCTAAAGGATCTTTGAAAGGTTCAACACTACTCACATTCATAGGACGATTCCCACCACGATCGCATAGTCTTCCAAGCGATCCTTCGCATAATCCCAAGTCCAACAAGGCTTCATCGAACCAACCATCCAACATAAGGCATCTTGCGGGTCGGGGCACTACAATATATACCACCCAGAAAAAGTTTCGTCCTCGAAACTTAAAACAAAACTCATCCCCAAAATTTCAACCAACTCTTCATGAAACTTCTCAACGATCAACTTTGCACCATCTAATATTTCTCCGCAATCTCTCGATTGATTTCAAGTAATGTACCATTTCGTTACAACATCTCAATTGATTCTACATAGTTTACCATCTTTGATCTTTCCTCCGACACTCGTGCAAATCCTTAGCACATGATAATCCTTCATGTGGCTTTGTTTGAATTCAGCATACCACTTAGTCGGAATCATACACATATTTTAGGCGTCCCCGAAATACATGCACTTCCGCCAAGTTCAGTGATAGAGAAAACGAACGAGCTACGGTGTACCTTCCTTTTCGAACATCAGTAATTCTTTTTGAGCATCTCGTATAATCCCACTTTGTTTATTCGATACTCCAACCAATTGATAACATAATAGATGTTGCTAATTCAAATCAAGACATTTTCCTCAACCAATCCAACATTTTCCAAAGTATTCGGACTTAGATATGTCAAGTATTCCTTTCAAGTTTATTGTCATCCATGCCACCAAAGTTGATAAATCCTATTGCCACATTTTATTTCGATACTCCGATTCTCGTCGGTCAAATCTTGTACTCATCATCGTTCGCATCCATATACTTTGTTTGCAACTTGTAAATTTCCCAATCATGATCCATCTTCCAAATCGTACCATCCTTCAAATTGTACCACAATTTCACTCTAGCAACATTTCTTGCTGTCCTCCAACATTTTCTCGTATTGATCAAGCCAACATATTTATCCTCTCGTATAGGCAACTATCATATTCCAGCAACATTAATTCTGAGGGTCATTCATATTCACATTCGCCGATCTCGGCTACATGCACTATCCAATTCCGTCATTACACTTATCCTCAATCTTGATCCGGTCAATGAAATTATTCCAACTATCTCAAAGCACTACCAATAATTTTTGCAGCTCAATATCAATCAACCAATCCAACCAGTTCTAACAATTCCCAACATTTCAACCAAGGCAACTCAATTTCCGAAACCAACATGATCCGTCATCCCATCCAACATTATAACATCAAAATTTCCCAAATATCTATTCCATTCCAAAGCCTACCTTCCAACACATCTTATTCATTCTAACTATACTCACGCAACACCAATAGGAACATCCTACGGTTTTCCAATAGTCAACTTAGCATACAATCAAGTCTCTACGGTCAGCTAATCTAAGCTAAACCAGACATTCAGCTAACCCATATGAGATGAGTAGCTATCAGGGACATACTTATCTCTTATCTTAGAGGCAACCAATTCTCAACATAGGGCAACTCTATGGTCTGACCAACTTAGGGACATGGGACGCCACTCCAATCTTATGAACTTATACCCAACACGGACAACTGAAGAACATAGCCAACCAATCTGAGACTTAAGCAAGCAACCAACAATCTAGGCAACAAACCGACACTCTAGGCAACCAGCCAACAATCTAGGCAACCAACCGACAATCTAGGCAACTAGCCAACAATCTAGGCAACCAACCGACAATCTAGGCAACTAGCCAACAATCTAGGGTCAAGTCTTTCTACCCGTACTCATACTCGAGTCATACCCAACGAAGTCTTATTCTAGACTTACCCGCAACCGACCAAATCTATCCGACAATTCTATCCAACAATCTATGGGTCAATCTCGAAGCTATCATATAAAACTCCTCAATAGAATATTCAACTTTCAATTTCCATTTGCATAGACATAGCATCTGTTCGATCCAACTTGTATCCTCATATCGTACTCAAATTGTCTATTCAATCGGGTCAACTATTTCGAGTCATCATCCGACATTGCTATCTCAATAGTTTATCACTTATGATCTCTTCCTACGGTCTCTTCGCGACATAATCGTTTCCCACATTCTTAGATCATCGATACGGTCCGTACTCTTTTAACCAACAAAAATCAGGCAACTATAATCATATTTCTTCCGAGGCATCATTTATAAATTTTTTAACACCAACACGGACATCTCTTAGCAATTCACGTTAACCATCAATATTAGTTTTGTATCATCTCCTTATGATTCCATAAGAAGATTTACTATTCATGTGCCGATCCAATCTCTATGGCACCAATCATCTAGCATTCTTACTTCGATCATCCAATTGCATATGACATAACTTAATTATCTAAGTCATAATTCCACAATTCTATATCCCACCAAACTTGTTATCCATGCGACAACATCATCTATTGACAGGGTCTATTACATATCGCTGCACCTCGATCCTTATTTGTATTCCAGCC
Source organism: Iris pallida (assembly GCA_029216955.1). Classification (NCBI taxonomy): domain Eukaryota; kingdom Viridiplantae; phylum Streptophyta; class Magnoliopsida; order Asparagales; family Iridaceae; genus Iris; species Iris pallida. The sequence goes on from JANAVB010041817.1 coordinate 2,604,760, forward strand.
ATTCGACTCTCGTAAGGAACATCTACTCTTTCGTACATCAAAGGACAAGTACCCATTCTCTATGCCTCAAAATAGTCAAGGGTCATAACTTGTTAATTCGGGATGTCAATTTCCTTCAAGCACACTGCACCACGTGCTAAGATCATCTATTCCACAAGCCCATTCTCTAACTTTTTGGTCGTCGATGCAACTCTCTGCATCTTCTAAATCATTCGTAACATCCTGATAAGCGTCTAACATTACCATCAGTTCTATCGATATCCAACATGCAATTTCTTTAACTCAATTCCAACATCGTCCAATATTCGGTCCATAGTTATTCCCGCAAAATCATTCGATAGCAACACCACACTATCGTTACCAAGCCTACAATCCTTCTACCCAACTGATTCAAGTACTCGCCTGAATCTAAAATTCTTTTCGTTCCCAACCAAGGCATCATTTTATATTCTCAATTCTCTTATTACCCAACTTAATGCTAACCGACAAGGTCTAGCAATGGTTCATCTGAACACATCAAAATCTCACAACGGTCATCCAACTTAACAATCAAGGAACACGCCTAGCCAACATGTATCAATCGTAAGCTCAGCTACGATTCGATACCACCCACTACCTTATAGGTAAAACAATCACAAAATCATAGACACATCAAGGGTCAAGGGACATCTTATCACGACAAGGGTATATGTAATATACCACCCAGAGCTCAAGCCATTCCAAACACAATATTCCTTCGCATCAAACCGACATCCAACATGGACTATCCATCCTGCAGTGGTTATGCTGACCACAAATACCGACTCAAAATTCGGTCGATTCTCATTTACTAAAATTCATGCACATACTGTTCCAACATACCATGCCATCACCCACTGTCGATTGCTGCATAACAATCGATTCAAAGAATCCCACACATAAGACATCCAGTATACATCACAAACTTACGCATCGCATCATTGTTATTCTTTTTGGTATCTTTTAGAAATTCAACAAAGCACACATATCACAGCCCATATATTTAGACTTATTGTATGGAACACCCAGTGAGAGGTTAGAATGATCAACGGACTTTCAGTCAAGGGTACAACATAGAATAGTTTGGAAGCAACACAGAATAATCGCAGAAGCACTATGAGTCATCATAGAGGCAACTTTGATTTCATCGCGGAAGCAACTTTGAGTATTCGCGGAAGCAACTTTGGTTCATCGCAGAAGCAACTTTGAATAATCGCGGAAGCAATCTTTGAATCATCGTGAAAGCAGCTTAGAATCATCTTAGTAGCAACGTTGATTCGAAACAAATCGAATAGGAATCCAAGGACGTAAAGCCGTGCTCTGATACCATTATGTCACGCCTCGATCCCGGAGGATCGAAAACTAGCCACTGGGCGTGATGCCGTACAAGTCTAGATTGCACTTGTACAAGGCAAAACCATTACAGTTCCTGGTAATTCTCAGAAAATATCGACAATGTAGCGGAACCAAGCAGATAAATTGAATGTCACACAATTTATATAGAAATGTATCTCTTTATTGATAATCAAAATGGATTACAAGACTTACAGCAGAATACAGAGTTTACAACTGTTTACAAGACTCGCAGCGGAATACAGAGTTTACAACTGTTTACAAGACTTTTGAATAGCCAACTGAATGTATACACTTGCCCTTTAGGCTACAAATGAATATACCGACTTCTTTACAATGAACTTGCCAATATGGCTACAATCTCACTGGTATAACTGAGTTCCCATGTTCCATACATTATGTCCCGTATAGCAGGAGACATCGTCATGCAAGAAGAGCTTCTGCACACCCATCCGATTCATCGATGCCAAGCACTGATTCACAGGATTTCCCCCAAGCAAATACCTGTAATATTGCCCACAACGTGGGTCAGTACATCATCAATGTACTGGCGAGCGGTGCTGGCCCAACTCACCTAAGAAGACAACACTAAGTAATCATGTTACAGAACATTATTAACAGTGGTCTTTCTTGTTGCCTTAGGGTCAATTTCATGTTATAGCCGACAAGAAGTAAAGCATGCAAATCTCATAGCCAACATAATTTAAAGTATACTGTTATCACCCTTTGGTGATTCTTACCCACGGTCGTGTAGCCATCCCTGTACATTTATAATACTTACTCTGCCTGCACAAGACATTGTTAGAAACAATATCATGATTCAATATGAATATCACCGTTCAGGTGATTCTTACCAACAGCCGACATGCTTTCCTGTATTTGAGTAATAACTTACTCTGTCTGCATAAGACATCATTAGCACCTGACCTATCTATATGAAGGTCACTGGCGACACGCCATCCTGGACCGTCTTACAGGTATACAGCGCCCTTGCCAGTGCAGGTAGCTAGCCCCACTGCAAGTCCTGTATACCGTGCTACTACTTCAGCACTGCCACTACTTCGGCATTGGTTTCCCCTAGGACGAACCGGGTTTCATGGCCCAGGAATACCGTTCGAGAAACCACCTTGTCGACAAGTTGTCCATGACTATGCAACTATATGCAACTTATCTAAGAAGAAAACATATAATGCATGATAAGGAAAACTAAGCAAAACCATCATTCTCATTCGTATTGCCATCTTGCCATCTAGCCATCTTGCCTTGAGCCAATGCTCACATTATCATCTGTCCAATCCAGGGTCTTGGCGTAATCAACATTCTACATCGGCGACAGGATAATAGGATGTTGTTACCCAATGCCTTGCCACATCTTTGATACCAAACATCTTTCCAACCAAACTCAATGTACTCACCGCCCAATTCCTGGGACTTAGCATCTGTTTAGCATTCATTCATTTGAATGCAATTCAAGCATACTCACTGCCCAGTTCTTGGGTCTTAGCATCTGTTTTACCATTTATTCATTGAGCCAAAGCTCAATATACTCACCGCCCAAGTATTTGGGACTTTGCCATCACCTGTCATGTAATTCATCGCAACAGTGTACAAGCATACAATTCATCTAGCCACACCAGTTTACGTTCAGGTGATTATTATCTTTCATTATCTTTCCAAATTCCATGCAAGGTGTTATTGAACAAACTCAACTAGAAATATAGCATACTCATCCTTATTTTAAGCGTGAAGCTAAAGGATCTTTGAAAGGTTCAACACTACTCACATTCATAGGACGATTCCCGCCACGATCGCATAGTCTTCCAAGCGATCCTTCGCATAATCCCAAGTCCAACAAGGCTTCATCGAACCAACCATCCAACATAAGGCATTGTGAAACCCATAATTTTTAGATAATTAATTTAATTAGTTAATTATTAAATCAGTATTAATTGTTAATTTAGGAATTTGTATTTTTTTTAGAAAATTATTTAAAACTGAAAATTTTATCAAAACATGTAATTTTTAGATTAAAATTATTATTTTTCAAACTTGGATTTTTATTGTCAGGCTCAGACCCGAACCCAATTTGAAACTAAAAATATTTAATAATAATAAAAAATAAATATTTAGTTATATTTTTATAAAGAAAATTATTTATAATTTTCAATTGTAAAGCTTTCCCTATTATTTTCTATTTTACACTACTTTTATTTAGCCCAAATATAGGAGACCAAGGCTTGTTGGCCCAACCTTTTAAAGAATCCATTCTTTTGGACCCATTGGTCTAACCCATCAAGCCCATGAAACCCAAGCCCATTGTTTTTTTCTTTAATCCAACACTTAAACCATTTGAGAGAGAGAGACTTTAACACTCTCTCCATTTTTCCTTCTGTTGGTTAACAGAGGAGTTTTGACTCTTGGCCGACTCCTCCCGAAACTGACGCGACCCTCCGTTCCGACTTCCGAACGGCCATGGCCGTTGGGTTTCCGGTAATCCCGCTCTCATTTCCTATTTATACCCCTCTCCTCCATATCTCTCCTTCATCACCACTCTCAAAACCCTCTTCCCTAACCCCTGTGCCCTAAATATTCGCCCGCACTTTTCCGGCGAGACTCCACCGCCGGTCGCCTCCCAGTACCCGCGCGGCCAAGACAGCGCCGGCTCACTGCGGGTTCGCCTTCGCGCGCGCCCCTCCGGCCGTGCGTGCCCCTCTGCGCCGCCGTCGAGTCACTCCCTGGCGACCCGATCTCCTCCAGCGGCTTTTTGCCGAACCCCCGAGCTCCGGCGCCACCCGCGAGTCTTTGGCTCCTTTTTGGGACGATTCCCGTTCTCTGGTGCTGTTTCCGTCGGATTTGCTCCTAGGCGTGCCCGTGCACTCTGTCAGTGTTCCGAGTCCGAGGCATCACTTCGGATTCCTTCGTTTTTTGGTAACTTCTGTTAGTCCCGTAGTTCTTTTGGTCTATGATGAAATCTGGTCCGGGAATTTTCTTTGGAAAATTTGGTTTTTCGGCTATGTTTCTGGTTTCGGACAATTGTCCTCTGATTTTGGGTTCTGTGATTTTTGCGTGAACTCTTTGGAAAGAGTTCTGTGGAAAAAATTGGTTTTCCGAATTTACTTCGGATGCTGTGGTTAGCCAATGTTATTGGATTATGATTCTGTTGGTTTTCTTAGTATTTTGTGGGAGTTCCTTAATTCATGTTGGCTCGGGAAATTCTTTAGTATCGGTGAACTTGGGAATTCTGTTGGTTGAGATCATTTTTCAGGAAAATCGGCACATTTCCCAGTTTTGGGTTATCCCGAAAATAGAGGGAATGCGGCCGAAATTTCTATAAAAAATTGATTATATAATTTTTAAAAAATGATTTTCGGAAATGATAATATTTTTGGGCGACGACCTTATCGGTATATGGGCCCCAGTGAAATGCAAATGCACCGGTTTGTCCGGACGTTGAGGCAGAGTAGCTGAAAATGAAGATTGGACCAGTTCTGAGACTCATTTTATTTTTATTCTTAATTATTAGTTATTATTAATTTTGTAGGTAATTTTCAAGACTAACGTTTTCTTTCTCTTATTTTAATTTATGTAAATCGGGTTGTAAGGGCATAAGCCCAATTGCTTATTTAACCATGCTGTGAAAGATGTAATAATTAGGATTTATTTTATTTTCTTTTCTGGTTGTGGTAGTGTAACGTAAATGTTAGAATAACTATATATATATATATTCTCATAAATATTAGGAAATTCATGATTTTCTCACTTATTAGATAAATAATAACTTTATGTATAAAATACAAAGTTTTAACAATTTAAATGATAAATTGTAAGTTTTCCAAAAAGAAAGGATTAAATTGATGTTTTCTTGTAAATAGTAAACCATCCGATAATTGTGTTCTAATTAGAATAAAAAGGATAAAATTTATTAGGAAAGAAAATAGAGATTGTAACTAGCACACTTAGTTGGTTTGATACAGATTGATAAGTATAGATGCTCCATTTGTAGGATTTCGAAGGCGTAACTAGCATCTACTCGGAACATCCATCGACTCTCAGTTTAAATCAAGGCAAGTATGGTTGTGGTTAATTGCAGTTTAATTAATATTAGAAATTTTGCATGTTAAATACACAACTGTTACACGTACTCTCTCCTAGAGTAATATACTGAATCATTGCATCGGGATAATGGGGAGTAGCGTAGTTATCTATGATCAAAGCCAAATAGTTAATGAATGTGCGAGCTTACCCCTCTTCACACGGGGTTAGGTCGGACCGTATCAATAGGATACAATTGAATCATCCTAAACCGGTCATAGATACTGCTTACTCAAATCACAATTGTTTTATAGTTGGAAATCATTGTTTCAAAATTATTTAATATTGCAAGTTTCTATTCATTATGCAAATTGTTAATTTTCATAATTGTACTTGCTCCTTTCCTGACTGGATCCCCCACACCCAATAGGTTCTATTGATGACTCAGAGCTACTGATCAGTAGTTACTATGACCCGGAGCTGTACCCTGCTGTGCTCCCAGACGAGGTCCATGGAGATGATGATGACACTTCTGCTTAGTTGGAGTTTTAGTTTATCTTGTAAATAAAATAAATGTTATGTTAAAGTTGTGGACAAGCTTTGTAATGGACAAGTTTATATTATCGTTTAATTAAATGTTGTGGCAATTATAGTTTCAAATGTTGTTGATTGTACCTGCATATGGGATACAGCTTACTGCCGCCGTCTCAACAACGGTGCAGGCTGGGCATGATCCGAGTCGACCCAAGAAATTGGGATCGGGTCGTGACATATTTTTAGTGGTGGCCCATGCAGGTCTTTACAATCAACAATATTAGGAAAACCTAGGAAAACATTTAGAACATTAATTTACCACAACATAGGACCGAAATATATTATAATTAAATATTTGTGCTTGATTATAGATAGGCTACCTTGCTTATGTTTATATCCTAAACCTTCCAGAGAATGGCCACTGACAATACCAACCCTGCTGGCGATGGGATGTCAACGCCTGATCAAACCCCACCGCCTCAACTAAGTCCGGGTTTTACACCATTGAATGCACCTCGTGGGTTGTTTGCCGCTTCAACGGTAGATCCATCATCTTCTCAGACGGAGATGCAACCCCCTGTGGTTACGCCCACTCCAGCTGCCCTACCGGTGCCTGTGGACCCCACTGACCTCATAGGTCTGCTAAGAGGAGTGCTAGAAGCCCAGAGAACTCAAGCTGAAGCTCATCGCGAGCAGACGGCCATTATGAGAGAAGGCATGGAGAACGCCCATAGCGTGGCAATGGCTGCACTGGAAAGAGGAGAAGCAGCTCAACAAGAACCAAGGCCTGCCAAGGTAAACATAAATTTAAGGATCAATTTATGTAATAATAAGGCCATTTAATTAATGGAAATCATATTGCCAAGGTGGACGATATTGAGAGCTTTAAGAAGCAGAACCCTCGACCTTTCAAGGGAACCGAGGGAATCGTCTATGCTGACGAATGGCTCGACAATATGGAGCGTCTCCTGAGCGTCGCTCGACTTCCAGAAGACCTCAAGGCTGAAGCAGTAGGACTCCAACTGCAGAATGTAGCAAGCACCTGGTATCGGAATGAACCCCGACTCCAGGATAGGCAAGTTGATTAGGACACCTTCAAGAGGTTATTCCAGAGGAAGTTCTTCCCAACTTCAGAGTTGCGGGAGATGGAGCGACAATTCCAGAACCTGAAGCAGGGCAACATGACTGTGGGAGAATATGCTGCTGAATTCGGCCAGCTCAGCCGATTTACCAAGAACTTGGTGGCTGATCCTGACGATCGTGCTGAAAGGTTCAGATTTGGACTAAGAGAAGAAATCCACACCTATGTGATCTCAGGCGGTGCTAAGACTTATGAGAAGATCCTGGAACGAGCACAAGACATAGAGAAGAGCCAACCTGCCCGCTCGAAGAGAGATTATCCTGGAACTAGCAACTTCCAGGGTAATCAGAAGAAGCCCAACAACAACAACAACAACAGGCCCCAGCATCACCAGCAAGCAAGGAATAATGATGTAGCACCCCAGAAGCAGATCCCTGTCTGTAGCTATTGCAAGAGGTCGGGTCATCAGGTGAACATCTGTCGGAAGAGGCTTGGACAATGTCTGATCTGTGGGTCTACCACCCACCAAGTGAAGGATTGCCCCTCAGCGGCCAACAGAGCTGGAGGAAATTAGCAGAAAGGACCTCTGCCCACTCAGCAGCAGCAATTTGGGCAGCATCAACAGAAGACGGGGCGAGCTTTTGCCCTAACTGCAGAGGAACCAGAGCCGGAGCAGGAACCTAATACGGATGTCATATCAGGTTACATCTATGTATATTCTCATCCTGCATTAGCTTTATTCGACTCTGGTGCAACACACAGTTTTATAGCAACAAAGTTTATCTCTGCACACCATATAGTTACTGGCTTTAGCAAGAAGATCTATAGAGTTATGACTGGAGGAGGACCCCTACCTATCACTGAAATCTGTGAATGCCCTATCACTATAGCTGGCCATAACTTTATAGCACCTTTGCTTGTCATGCCCTTACCTAACTATGATGTAGTCCTAGGGATGGACTGGTTAAGTAAGCAGCATGCGCTGATAGACTGTCATCGAGGATGTGTAGTCTTCAGTCCACCTGGAGAATTGGAGTTTAAAATCTCTCGAACTTCGAAGGAGATGGAATGTGTTACCTATACCTCTATCACTGAAGAGTCCAGACCTCCGTACCCTATCATAGCGAAATTTATGGATGTTTTTCCTGATAGTCTTCCCGGGTTACCCCCAGACCGAGACTTGGAGTTCACCATTGACCTAGTCCCCGGTTCTTTCCCTATTTCTAAGGGATGCTACAGAGTCAACCCGAAGGAGGCCAAGGAGATGAAGGATCAGATCAATGAACTGAAGGCTCTGGGATTCATTCGAGACGGAGCTTCACCCTGGGGAGCGCCTGTCTTGTTTGTTCCCAAGAAAGATGGAACAGTGAGGATGTGCATCGACTACCGGGCATTGAACAATATCACAATCAAGAACAAGTACCCGCTGCCCCGGATCGATGATTTATTTGATCAATTGAGCGGAGCCAAGGTATTCTCGAAGATTAATCTCAGATCTGGATACCATCAGATCAAGGTCAGAAAGGAGGACATTCCCAAGACGGCATTCAACACCAAGTATGGGCAGTTTGAATTCTTGTTCATGCCGTTTGGATTGACAAATGCTCCTGCGGTGTTCATGAACCTTATGAACAAGGTTTTCCATGAATACTTAGATCAATTTGTTGTTGTCTTCATTGATGACATTTTGATCTATTCAAAGACTGAAGAAGAGCATGAGGAGCACCTCAGGAAGGTTCTGGGAACTTTGAGGAAAGAGAAGTTATATGGTAAGCTATCCAAATGTGAATTCTTTCTAAACAAGGTAGATTTTCTTGGCCATGTTGTCACAGGAGAAGGAATTTCGGTGGATCCTAAGAAGATAGCTGCTGTGGAGAAGTGGTCTACCCCAAGCTCAGTTGCTGAAATTAGGAGTTTCTTGGGCTTGGCTGGCTACTATCGGAAGTTTGTGAAGGACTTTGCTAGAATTGCTGAACCAATGACGAAGCTGACTCGGAAGAATGAAGAGTTCGTCTGGACGAAAGATTGTCAGGCTGCATTCGAGGAGCTGAAGAAGAGGCTTACCACTGCATCAATCCTTGCGCTACCCGCAGGATCCGGTAGTTTCACAATCTACAGTGATGCCTCTAGAAAAGGACTGGGATGTGTTCTTCAACAGAATAGGAAAGTGATTGCTTACGCATCTAGGCAATTACGGAACCATGAGAAGAATTATCCCACACATGACCTGGAGCTGGCGGTAGTTATCTTTGCGTTGAAGCTATGGAAGCACTATCTGTATGGAGAGAGAGTGGAGATATACACAGACCACAAAAGTCTGAAGTATGTTTTCACTCAGAAAGAGTTGAACATGAGGCAAAGAAGATGGCTGGAGCTAATGAAGGACTTTGACATCGACCTGTAATACCACCCGGGTAAGGCTAATGTGGTCGCTGATGCACTTAGTCGATACCCAGTGGCGATGTTCTTGACTAAGGAGCGGCATCTACTAGAGGACATCGAGAAGCTTGGATTAGAGATCATATTGCCTGGAGAAAGAAGGATAGAGCTGGATGCTGATTCAGTACTGATGAAGTTGCAAGTGAGCTCGTATCTGATGGACAAGATCAAGGAGACTCAGTTTCAAGACGAGGCACTTTGCAAACTGAGAGACCAAGTGTTGGCAGGAACACTTGAGGGTTTCTCAATCGCCAACGATGGAGCTTTGAAGAATGGTACGAGACTTTATGTACCATCTGGCGAACTAAAGAACGAGCTGATGAAGGAAGCGCACCAGTCGCAGTATTCTATACATCCTGGAGCTAATAAGATGTATCGGGATATGCGCACTATTGTTTGGTGGTATGGAATGAAGAAAGATGTGTCCAGATTCGTGGCGAGATGTTTGATCTATCAGCAAATGAAGGCCAGTAGACAGAGACCCGCAGGACTTCTACAACCGCTGGACATTCCGGAGTGAAAGTGGGAGCACATCACAATGGATTTCGTGTCAGGTTTGCCTCGTTCCCAAGGAGGGAAGGATGCCATCTGGGTTATAGTGGACCGACTAACCAAGTCAGCTTACTTTATCCCCTTCAAGGTTGGTTTATCCACCGAGAAGTTGGCGGCACTATACATACGACACATCTACCGGATTCATGGAGTACCGGTAAGCATTGTATCTGACCGAGACACTCGTTTTACCTCTCACTTTTGGAAAAGTTTGCATGACAGCCTGGGGACACAGTTGAAGTTCAGCACTGCTTATCACCCCCAGATAGATGGTCAATCAAAGAGGACGATTCAGACACTGGAGGATATGCTGAGATCATGTGTCTTGGAGTTCGGAGGATCGTGGGAAGACCATTTGCACTTGGTAGAGTTTTCTTATAATAACAGCTACCAAGCCAGCATTGGTATGACCCCATTTGAGGCTCTGTATGGACGTCGTTGCCGTACACCTTTGGCATGGGACGACGTAGAAGAAAGAGTACTGCTGGGTCCAGAGATGGTGACCGACGCAGCAGAGAAGGTGAAGATGATCAGAGACAAGCTCAGAATTGCTCAAGACAGACAGAAGCATTGGGCAGACAGCAGTCGTCGACCACTACAGTTCGAAGAAGGAGATAAAGTCTTTGTGAAGATTTCTTCTACCAGAGGAACAATCAGATTTGGCAGAGCTGGGAAGCTGAGTCCCAGGTACATTGGACCATTTGAAGTTCTGAGCCGGATTGGAGAAGTGGCGTATAGGTTAGCTCTACCAGCTAATCTAGAGGGCGTGCACAACGTCTTTCACGTCTCACAGCTCAGAGGCTACGTCCCTGATGAGAATCACATCTTAGACTACTCAGAGCTGGAGATTGGACCGAGCCTCACTATGCCTGAGAAGCCAGTGGCGATTCTAGACCGAGGTGAGAAGAGGACCAGGACCTCGGTGACTCCGATAGTTCGAGTAATGTGGAGGCATGATTCCCCAGGCGAGTCTACCCGGGAACGAGAGGATGAGATGCGGGAGAAGTACCCATATTTGTTTGAGACCTGAGGTAATTTCTAACGCAACTCTTTAAATTTCGAGGACGAAATTTCTTAAGGAGGGAAGGTTGTGAAACCCATAATTTTTAGATAATTAATTTAATTAGTTAATTATTAAATCAGTATTAATTGTTAATTTAGGAATTTGTATTTTTTTAGAAAATTATTTAAAACTGAAAATTTTATCAAAACATGTAATTTTTAGATTAAAATTATTATTTTTCAAACTTGGATTTTTATTGTCAGGCTCAGACCCGAACCCAATTTGAAACTAAAAATATTTAATAATAATAAAAAATAAATATTTAGTTATATTTTTATAAAGAAAATTATTTATAATTTTCAATTGTAAAGCTTTCCCTATTATTTTCTATTTTACACTACTTTTATTTAGCCCAAATATAGGAGACCAAGGCTTGTTGGCCCAACCTTTTAAAGAATCCATTCTTTTGGACCCATTGGTCTAACCCATCAAGCCCATGAAACCCAAGCCCATTGTTTTTTTCTTTAATCCAACACTTAAACCATTTGAGAGAGAGAGACTTTAACACTCTCTTCATTTTTCCTTCTGTTGGTTAACAGAGGAGTTTTGACTCTTGGCCGACTCCTCCCGAAACTGACGCGACCCTCCGTTCCGACTTCCGAACGGCCATGGCCGTTGGGTTTTCGGTAACCCCGCTCTCATTTCCTATTTATACCCCTCTCCTCCATATCTCTCCTTCATCACCACTCTCAAAACCCTCTTCCCTAACCCCTGTGCCCTAAAAATCCGCCCGCACTTTTCCGGCGAGACTCCACCGCCGGTCGCCTCCCAGTACCCGCGCGGCCAAGCCAGCGCCGGCTCACCGCGGGTTCGCCTCCGCGCGCGCCCCTCCGGCCGTGCGTGCCCCTCTGCACCGCCGTCGAGTCACTCCCCGGCGACCCGATCTCCTCCAGCGGCTTTTTGCCGAACCCCCGAGCTCCGACGCCACCCGCGAGTCTTTGGCTCCTTTTTGGGACGATTCCCGTTCTCTGGTGCTGTTTCCGTCGGATTTGCTCCTAGGCGTGCCCGTGCACTCTGTCAGTGTTCCGAGTCCGAGGCATCACTTCGGATTCCTTCATTTTTTGGTAACTTCTGTTAGTCCCGTAGTTCTTTTGGTCTATGATGAAATCTGGTCCGGGAATTTTCTTTGGAAAATTCGGTTTTTCGGCTATGTTTCTGGTTTCGGATAATTGTCCTCTGATTTTGGGTTCTGTGATTTTTGCGTGAACTCTTTGGAAAGAGTTCTGTGGAAAAAATTGGTTTTCCGAATTTACTTCGGATGCTGTGGTTAGCCAATGTTATTGGATTATGATTCTGTTGGTTTTCTTAGTATTTTGTGAGAGTTCCTTAATTCATGTTGGCTCGGGAAATTCTTTAGTATCGGTGAACTTGGGAATTCTGTTGGTTGAGATCATTTTTCAGGAAAATCGGCACATTTCCCAGTTTTGGGTTATCCCGAAAATAGAGGGAATGCTGCCGAAATTTCTATAAAAAATTGATTATATAATTTTTAAAAAATAATTTTCGAAAATGATAATATTTTTGGGCGACGACCTTATCGGTATATGGGCCCCAGTGAAATGCAAACGCACCGGTTTGTCCGGACGTTGAGGCAGAGTAGCTGAAAATGAAGATTGGACCAGTTCTGAGACTCATTTTATTTTTATTCTTAATTATTAGTTATTATTAATTTTGTAGGTAATTTTCAAGACTAACGTTTTCTTTCTCTTATTTTAATTTATGTAAATCGGGTTGTAAGGGCATAAGCCCAATTGCTTATTTAACCATGCTGTGAAAGATGTAATAATTAGGATTTATTTTATTTTCTTTTCTGGTTGTGGTAGTGTAACGTAAATGTTAGAATAACTATATATATATATTCTCATAAATATTAGGAAATTCATGATTTTCTCACTTATTAGATAAATAATAACTTTATGTATAAAATACAAAGTTTTAACAATTTAAATGATAAATTGTAAGTTTTCCAAAAAGAAAGGATTAAATTGATGTTTTCTTGTAAATAGTAAACCATCCGATAATTGTGTTCTAATTAGAATAAAAAGGATAAAATTTATTAGGAAAGAAAATAGAGATTGTAACTAGCACACTTAGTTGGTTTGATACAGATTGATAAGTATAGATGCTCCATTTGTAGGATTTCGAAGGCGTAACTAGCATCTACTCGGAACATCCATCGACTCTCAGTTTAAATCAAGGCAAGTACGGTTGTGGTTAATTGCAGTTTAATTAATATTAGAAATTTTGCATGTTAAATACACAACTGTTACACGTACTCTCTCCTAGAGTAATATACTGAATCATTGCATCGGGATAATGGGGAGTAGCGTAGTTATCTATGATCAAAGCCAAATAGTTAATGAATGTGCGAGCTTACCCCTCTTCACACGGGGTTAGGCCGGACCGTATCAATAGGATACAATTGAATCATCCTAAACCGGTCATAGATACTGCTTACTCAAATCACAATTGTTTTATAGTTGGAAATCATTGTTTCAAAATTATTTAATATTGCAAGTTTCTATTCATTATGCAAATTGTTAATTTTTATAATTGTACTTGCTCCTTTCCTGACTGGATCTCCCACACCCAATAGGTTCTATTGATGACTCAGAGCTACTGATCAGTAGTTACTATGACCCGGAGCTGTACCCTGCTGTGCTCCCAGACGAGGTCCATGGAGATGATGATGACACTTCTGCTTAGTTGGAGTTTTAGTTTATCTTTTAAATAAAATAAATGTTATGTTAAAGTTGTGGACAAGCTTTGTAATGGACAAGTTTATATTATCGTTTAATTAAATGTTGTGGCAATTATAGTTTCAAATGTTGTTGATTGTACCTGCATATGGGATACAGCTTACTACCGTCGTCTCAACAACGGTACAGGCTGGGCATGATCCGAGTCGACCCAAGAAATTGGGATCGGGTCGTGACAGGCATCTTGCGGGTCGGGGCACTACACCATCTATGCGGCTGGGTCGATGGAGACCCATCCATGCGGCAGGGTCGATGGGGTGCCATTTATGCGGCTGGGTCGATGGGGACCCATCCATGCGGCTGGGTCGATGGGTACCCATCTATACGGCTGAGTCGATGGGTACCCATCCATCTATACGGCTGGGTCGATGGGTACCCATCCATCTCTGAAAACCTGAGAAGGATGGCCATGGAACCCATAGCTTCCAAGCTCCATAAAACCTTCACCATAAGTCCAAATTCAGACTTCCATAGGTCAAAATGGGGTAGAATAAAATTCTCTACAACATGGAACAATCAAAACTTAAAAATAATAAAGTTTGATAGATCAAAACCCAAAAAAGCTAAAAATACAGCAAGCTTAGATCTACAAAAAATAAACCATAAAAATAGAAAATGCTAAGTACTAAAGTGTCTTAGAATCTCGTGTGGAAGACAATGGAATAATAAAAATAGAGTTCCTCCATGAAGCAAGTTGTACTTGCCTAAGCTCTTGGTAGGTGGAGAGAATTATGAGGAAGAAGAAGGAGTAAATGAAAAGTGAGAAAGTAATGAAGGAAGAGAAAGGGTTGGTGGGTTTATAAATGGGGATGGTGGTAGGTAGGGGTTAACATGTTGAACCATGGAATAAACCAAGCCAACCTAAAATAAACCAAGTCAAAGCATGATGAACCTAAACAAGATTAAATCAAAATTAGCTAGCAAGACAAGACAAAAAAATACTGGACAGGATCCCGTACACGTATACTGGAAATACATATACGGAAAACGGAGGTGACAAGAACAAGCCTACTGTCTCAATCTCAAGCAAGCAAGTAAATGTAACAAGATGGTAGATCATCAGATAATCAATAGTAAGGTATCCCAAACTTTACATATTCAGATGATCATGAAGCTAGTCATACAAAATGCGAGGATTAGCAAGAGTTTCAGTCATACATGATCAACCCTAGGATTTGTTAATCATGTTACAGCCCGTAGGCAGATAAGAAATTTAAGTATTCAACACGAGCTAACACTTGCTCGGCGGCTAAATGTCTCAAAATAATAATTTTACAATAGAGCGGGAGAGCAAAATAAAATCCACTCGTTGCCAGGGTTTTTCTCGTGTTCACCATCTGGCTGGAAGGTCGGAAGATCCTCGAGAGCTGCTCCAAAATCTGGCCATATAAAACTAGCTGGGTCAGAACCCACAAGAGCAAGTGCCACAAGGGAGGCTTCACTTAAGAACTAAAACCAGCATATTAGCACATAAAAAATATAATTGATAATAAAATAGATGAGTTAGAAAAAACAAGGTGATAAACGATAAGACAACTAAGGGACTATTCCGGTAGCCAAGTTACAACCCGTAAACCAAACAAGGACCGGGGTTGTAATCCTTCACCTGAACAGAGCTTAGTCTCTAACCAATTATCGAATAAGTAAAGCATAAGCAAGCATGTCCTGAGATAACCATGTACTAGATCTAAACAAGACTATACAAGATTGGACTCCATCCAACAATCACGGCTAAGCAATGAGTACGGCTTGATACTTAACTAACTAGGGTTATCACAAGCCTAGTTACTAATAAGATGCAATGAGATTTCCAAGTCCACTTATCCGCCTGCTGCTACCTGAGTGACCCCAGCAAAAAGAAAAACAAGTATAGCAGACACACTGCAGTAAGATACATGTGTCCTAAGGAGGTGCCCCACTCGACGGCGGGCTGGAAATGTGCTCATCATGACAGATAGCTCCAAGTCCCATATATATATTATATATAAGGCCAGGATCAAAGGGGGAACAGGTAACTGGGAAAGTCTCTTCATGAACTACTTGATCAATCTAGTCATTAATCCTAGCCAGATTCAGCATGAATCCCTAACCGTGGTCATCAGGAATCCACGCCTTAGACATAATGCAAGACGAGACATGTAGCTTACACAAGCATAAACACTCACAGTGTCAAGACAAGTTATTAATCAGCATGTCAAGATAGTCATCGCAACAACATTCAAGATTACATGTTAGGTTACTTATCAAGATCATGTCAAGAGTGCGTCACGACGGACCACCATCAAGAATTATCATGTCAAGTTACTTGTCAAGAGTGCACCACGATGGATCACTATCAAGAGTTATCATGTAAAGTTTACTTGTTAAGGGTGCGTCACAACGGGCCACTATCATGTCGTATTACTTGTTACTGGTTAAGAGTGCGCCTTAACAGGCCACTATCGTGTTCTATCTTTACATTATCATGAATGAAAAAACTTGCATAAAATAGCTAGTAACATAGTCTAGAAGCCAAGGAAAAGATCTACAACTTTTATGTTGGGAGTTGGAAGAAATTCTGGCCATAAATATGCCAAATAGGACATAAAACAGCAAAAAAATAGCCAAAATAGGCACTATGCGGCATTCTGCGACACTATGCAGCCTTCTACGGTATTATGCAACCTTCTGCGGCACTATGCGGCCTTCTACAGCACTATGTAGCACTATGCAAGTCATGCGGTACTATTCATCCATACGGTACTATTCATCCATGTGGCACTATTCATGCGGAACTATTCATTCCTGCGACACTATGCATCCATGCGGCACTATGCAAGCCATGCGGAACTATTAATTCCTGTAGCACTATTCATGCGGTACTATTTATCGTTTCTGCCAAAATTAGGACAAATGAACTAGAAAATGTCCAAATCTTATTTTGGTCATAACTTCCTCAAAACAAGTCGAAATCTAACTTTTCAAAGGTATAGTTTGGGTAAAATTGAATTTTCTACAACATAGAACAATCAAAACTTGAGAATAATAAAATTTGGTAGATCAAAACCCAAGAAAACCGAAAATGACATAAACTTAGATCTACAAAAAAATACCCATCAAAATAAAAAATGCCAAGTTCTAAAGTGTCTTAGAATCTTGTGGAGAAAACAATAGAACAACAAAAATGAAGTTCCTTCATGAAGCAAGTTGCACTTGCCTAAGCTCTTGGTAGGTGGAGAGAGTTATGAGGAAGAAGAATGAGCAAATAAAAAAGTAAGAAAGTAATAAAGAGAGAGAAAGGGTTGGTGGGTTTATAAAGGGAGAGGGTTCTCTCATAATGAACCAAAAGCCCAATCAAACTAAGCCAAACCAAGAACAAACCAAGTCAAAACCAACCTAGACTAGGCTAGCAAGTCAAGTCCAACTACGGGTCACCTGACAAACGTCAGAGATCTTGTATACGTATACGAAAATACATATAACGGGAAATGGGAGTGACAATTCTACCCACCTTAAAAGAATTTTGTCCTCGAAATTTAATCAAGAGGCTAGACATGTCGAGGCAGGCTATATTAAAGCATAAGCAATCTACGACTATAAACTAATCAAGCAATCATTCATGCAAGTGAAGAATTTAAAAAGTATAAGGCAGAAGAAAGACATCCTGCTAGAAACCTCTCTGCCGGTTCTGAATCTGAGCTTGGGTCTGGGCATACTGCTGGGGTCTCTGCTGCTGAAAGGCTTGCACCTGAGGCGGCAATAGCCTCGGAGGCTGGTACTGCTGCTGCACTGGTGCTGGGGCTGGTCCCCTAACCGATGGACTAGTTAGGTTCGACGATAATGAACTGGCTCTATTCGGACAGGACCCTATCTTATGATCCGGTACCCCACAAGCCAAGCACAATCCCTGTGCTCTATGACATTCTGATACTACATGTCCTGGCTTCCCACAATGAGAGCAGCACATTGCGGAAGACTGCTTCTGCTGCTGATGGTATATCGGTGTTGAATGCTGAACCGACGAAACTGAATTCGCCCTTCGGGAAACTCCAATCAATAAGGCTCTAGCTGCCGGGGCTGGTGCTGAGGACAGAGTCATCTGCCCATGGGGCCTCTTTCTGCTTCCGATTCTGTCCACGATCCTCTACGAGGTATACTCATGCCTCTTTGCTGCTCGCAAGACGGCATCAAACGTCTGGTGCTGAAACTGCTCTACTGAAATAATGATCTCTAGGTGAAGCCCCTGTTGGAATCGCTGGGCTCGGTCCAATTCGGTTACCACCAATTTGGGAGCAAACCGACTAAGTCTAGAAAATTCAGCCGCATATTCATCGACTGTCCTTTCCATCTGCTTCAAATTGGTGAATCTCGTCTGCAGATCATAGCGAGCTACTGCATCGAAGTACTTGGTCTGAAATTTGTCACTGAATGTCGCCCATGGGCCAGGCGTCGCCAATCCAACTGCTAACATCGCCCACCAAGTGTGGACTAAGTCCAATAACTGTAGGCACACTACATCCACCTTCTCTATCTCTGGAGTCTTGGATGCTTCCAAGATAATCTCGATGTCCTAGAGCCAGGCATCAGCTGCGATCGTATCCTCGCTGCCGTCAAAGAAGGGAGGGTCCAGGCGCTTAAAATTGTTGGTTGCACTGTTACCTTGATAACCAACTCTGTCTATGGCTGTCTGTACTGTCTGGTGTAGGGCATCACCTCGACGTCCTGTGATGCAAGTAATTCTCGGATAAGTCCTACCAGTACTCCATTATCAGGTTCTACAGGCTGGACTGGCTGAACTGGCGGCACATGATCTCCGGAAGGCATGACTCGGGAGGCTGCTCCTAAGTGTTGGGCTTGGTCCTCAGGTTGCTGTTGGGGTGCTGGTTGAGCTCCTCCCGGATGATCGGTAAGACCAGGAACAATGCCACTGAAAAACAATGACATATGGGACAATAAGGAAGGACCAAGATAGATCAGGAAGGTAAGCATGTGATCAGGTTAAGATTCCAGGAAAATTAGAAGGTACGAGTAGAGATCAAGGGCGAATGCTGATTGAGACATCTATTCGGTAAAATCCTCACACATATTGATTTACAAGACCATACATGGGCCACCATCAAGAATTATCATGTCAAGTCACTTGTCAAGAGTGCACCACGACGGGTCACTATCAAGAGTTATCATGTAAAGGTTACTTGTTAAGGGTGCGCCACAACAGACCACTATTATGTCGTGTTACTTGTTACTTGTTACTGGTTAAGAGTGTACATCAACAGGCCACTATCGTGTTCTATCCTTACATTATCATGAATGAGAAAAACTTGCATAAAATAGCTAGTAACATAGTCTAAAAGCCAAGGAAAAGATCTACAACTTTTATGTTGGGAGTTGGGAGAAATTCTGGCCATAAATTCGCCAAATAGGATATAAAACAGCCAAAAACAGCCAAAATAAATACTATACGGCATTCTGCGGCACTATGCGACATTCTGCGGCACTATGCAATCTTCTGCGGTACTATACGGCCTTCTGAGACACTATGCAAGCCATGCAGCACTATTCATCCATGCGACACTATTCATTCATGTGGCACTATGCATCCATGCGGCACTATTTATGCGAAACTATTCATTCCTGCGGCACTATGCATCCATACGGCACTATGCAAGCCATGCGGCACTATTCATTCCCGCGGTACTATTTATGCGGTACTATTCATCGTCCCTGCCAAAATCAGGACAGATGAACTAGAAAATGTCCAAATCTTATTTTGGCCATAACTTTCTCAAAACAAGTCAAAATCTAACTTTTCAAAGGTCCATTTTGGGTAAAATCGAATTTTTTACAACATAGAAAATCAAAACTTGAGAATAATGAAGTTTGGTAGATCAAAACCCAAGAAAATTAAAAATGATATAAACTTAGATCTACAAGAAAATACCCATCAAAATAAAAAATGTCAAGTTCTAAAGTGTCTTAGAATCATATGGAGAAAATAATGGAACAACAAAAATGGAGTTCATTCATGAAGCAAGTTGCACTTGCCTAAGCTCTTGGTAGGTGGAGAGAGTTATGAGGAAGAAGAAGGAGTAAATAAAAAAGTAAGAAAGTAATGAAAAGAGAGAAAGGGTTGGTGGGTTTATAAAGGGGGAGGGTTCTCTCATAATGAACCAAAAGTCCAATCAAACCAAGCCAAACCAAGACCAAACCAAGTCAAAACCAACCTAGACTAGGCTAGCAAGTCAAGTCCAACTACGGGTCACCTGACAAACGTCAGAGATCTCGTATACGTATACGAAAATACGTATAATAGAAAACGGGAGTGACAGATACAAGCTGAATTAAAATCCTTACAAAATCGTAAAGTATTTGGACCAGTAGTCCAAACCCCTGAAGGTATAAAACCTATTGGATACAAATGGATATTTGTAAGAAAACGAAACAAGAAAAATGAAATTGTGAGATACAAGGCACAACTTGTTGCACAAGGTTTTTCACAGAGACCTGGAGTCGATTATGATGAAACATATTCCCCTGTGATCGATGCAATCACATTACGATATTTGATCAGCTTAACAGTCACATAAAAACTTGATATACGGCTTATGGATGTTGTTACCGCATATTTGTATGAGTCATTGGATAATGACATTTATATAAAGATCCCAGAAGGATTCAAATTGCCTGAAGCAAATAACCAAAGATCTCATGGGTTATACTCAATCAAATTACAACGATCCCTATACGGATTAAAACAATCTTGAAGAATGTGGTATAATCGCCTTACCGAGTACCTTATTAGAGAAGGATATATAAACAATCAAATTTGCCCATGTGTCTTCATCAAGAGATCTAAAAATGGATTCTCAATTATTACAGTTTATGTTGATGACTTAAATTTTGTCGGAACTTCTGAAGAGCTCACAGAAAATGCTAACTATCTAATGAAAGAATTCAAGATGAAAAATCTCGGAAAGACAAAATTTTGTCTCGGCCTGCAGATCGAACATTTATCAAATAGAATTTTTATCCATCAACCTACCTATGTATAAAATTTTTTTTGAAAAGATTTTATATGGATAAATCTCATCCACTGAGTAGCCCTATGGTTGTTCGGTCTTTAGATGTAAAAAAAGATCCATTCCGTCCTCGAGAGGATAATAAAGAATTATTAGGTCCAGAAGTACCATATCTTAGTGCTATTGGAGCTTTGATGTATCTTGCAAATTGTACAAGACCTGATATAGTATTCTCAGTAAACTTACTGGCAAGATATAGCTCAGCACCAACAAAACGACATATATTATGTTATCTTCGTGGAACAACCGATATGGGCTTATTTTACTCAAAAAATTTAGAATCACAAGTTATGGGTTATGCTGATGCTGGTTATCTATCTGATCCACATAAAGGAAGATCTTAGAGTGGATATGTGTTTACTTGTGGTGGTGCTTTAATATCATGATGCTCAGTGAAACAAACATTAGCAGCAACTTCTTCTAATCACTCAGAAATTCTGGCCTTGCATGAAGCAAGTCAAGAGTACATATGGTTAAGAACGATGACTCAGCATATCCGAGAATCATGTGGGTTATCTTCAACAAAGAATACTGGGACTATATTGTATGAAGACAATGCTGCTTGTATTGCACAAATCAGAAATGGCTACATCAAAGGCGACAGAACGAAACATATATCACCGAAATTTTTCTACACTCACGAGCTACAGAAGAATGGTGACATTGACGTTCGACAGATACAATCAAGCAAATATTTTGCATATTTATTCACAAAGCATTACCAACCACAACATTCAGAAAGATGATTCAAAATATTGGGATACGCCAGCTAAAGGATCTCTTGCCAACATCAGGGGGAGTGTGATCATTTATTCTCAAACTGTACTCTTTTTCCTTCGACTAAGTTTTTATCCCATTGGGTTTTTCTTGGCAAGTTTTTAATGAGGCAGTTTATCACGCTTACTCATTTTCCATGGATATGTACTTTTTTTTCCTTCGTTCAAGTTTTTATCCCATTGGATTTTTTCTTGACAAGGTTTTAACGAGGCATATTCCATACATATGGACATCCAAGGGAAAGTGTTGTAAATGGATGTCCATTTGTTTCTATAACCTATGGCTTTTAGGTTCATAACATATGTAACATATGCCCTTTGGTTTCATAACCTATGAAACGTTTGTCCCTTGGCATGGCAATGTAAGCCTATATAAAGACCATATTTGATGAATGATAGATACAACTTTCTTCTCCATTTTCTTTTGTTGCTCTCTCTCTAGTTTATAACACCCATGTCTAGATACTCTTAAGAAATAAGCTTACACGTTGCATGGACTTGGAGTATGAACATGAATTTTTTCATAGTTCTAGCTTCCCTAAATTTGAGTAGCAAATTATACATCTATCTATTAATTCCAACACAAAACCATCCTTTAATATAATTTTTATACTTATATTTAACTATTTAATTTATTTAAACTTTTTTAGTGGCAAATATATCTTATCATATAAATTGATTCTGTTTATTTTGAAAACCAAGTCATACTTATTTTTGCATTAATTTGATTGTCTTTCTTTTAATACATCTAAATTTTTAAATAAGTTAAGGGCTATTGGAATTTTATAATTTATTCAACTCACATATGTAACACATGTTGAATTTTGTTTATGCATTCAGGATCTTAGTGGATCAAATTCTACAATTGGTGATATAACTTTACATTTTCTTATTTCTTACAGGATATATGACTTCATAAGAATGGGCACTTGATTCTGGTAGTGAGTAGAAGGGACTATGATTTATGTAACTTGAAGAATCTGATAAGAAAGCTCGACAGAGGGGACTCAGAGTTCCACTTTGATAGATCGAGACATTCTTCTTCGTCATCATCAAGTTTGGAAGGTGTGCTAAGAAATTCGATGTTGCACACGTAACGCGTGTGCCTCGACCGCTAGTATATATATATATATATATATATATATATATATATATGTGTGTGTGTGTGTGTGTGTGTGTGTGTGTGTGTGTGTGTGACTAGGAAGGAAGTGATCCTATCTTTGAAATGAATAAAAGGAATATAAAAAATACGCATTCAAAATCTCTTTATGGATGACCGACACCTGCATTAATTACTCAACTTACAACATTTATTACAACAAATGTTACATTAATTAGATTTATTTACATCTGTCCATACAAAAGTTGCAACAAATGAGATAATTAATACATTTTTGTTGCAGCAAATGAAATAGTTATTGCAATATTTACACCATTTATAACAAAAACACGTATAGACGTTGCTACATCAATTTCAACAACACCACTTACGGCTAACGAAACAACCCTAAATAAAATCCATAATATTTTTTTTAATTTTTTTTTGCGAAAGCATCAATTAGGAACTTTCACCAGTACACTAACCGATCAGCCTCTTCAAGCTCCCAACAAAACCCAATCTCTAATTTATAAATCAAACCAGTTCATGCGCTTATTATTTCATTCTTTCATTTTTTTTCACATATGGCATGACAGTCAAGCCCATACTCAATCAGTTCGTACTGCAGATTGTTCTTAAACAATCAAGAATATCCCACAATTATTGCTGGAAACAACAACGTACAACCAAATATTTGGAAGCATCACCAAAAAAATAATTTGGTCAAGCAACATTTATATTTTTTTCAACAAACTTTGGTTGGTAGAGGGTAATATAATCACAATAACATAATTCATATTGTTGCTATGTTGAAAAAAATGATTAATTAAACTTTGGGTCATGAAATATTCAAAAATTAATATTTGGGTCCAAAAGATATGAAGGTTCGAATTTGGATTCTGAGGCGATTGATCCGTATTGACCATCCAAAAGCCGAACCATAATCTGGTCAAGGATCAAATCAATTTTTTTTCCCCCAAACCCATCTTTGTTTCTAAATTTCATACAAAGAAGAGGGACTTGTAAGTAAATAGCAAGATTTGGGGGACTTGTATCTAAATAGGGTAAGTTTAAGGGCATTCCTAAAAGAAGTACTAAACAAAAGGAAGGACCATCTGCCCCGCCTTTCATTCTTCTCCCATCCGACTCTGACTCCGACTTCGAAGCCGGACACGACTCGGACACGCTGTCCCTGCTCCAACCGAGTCCGACTTCAATTTTGGCAAAATTAACACGAGTACGTTCTTTGTCTACTTCCGAAATCAGACACTGTCACTTCAACTATCAAATCGGCACAGAAATATTCAGCAAACCCTAATTTTTTTTATTTGGTCCAGAAATAAAAATAAGTTTTTTTGTTCGCAAGAAGATGAATAGTGCTGAATTAGTCTAACGTCGCCTAAAAGTATCTCAAGAAAACTAGATAAATTCTCTACTGAAACTAGTGTTTTAGTCTTAAATTATAGTGTATTTGGGAGAGTCTGTGTCGTGTCTGACACGTTTCCGGCAAGTAGACTGTGCCGATTTTTGTAGTGTCTGCGCGTTCTACTTATCGAGCTTTACACTTTGTAATTGACTTCGGTAGGCAAATCGAAACTAAATCTGGAAGGAATTAGACATAATTTCGTATTATCTAAGGCAAAGAGTGAGAAACTAGGTTCTACAAAGGGTTTTTGGTGTTAGTTAGCCAATGTTCCGAAAAGCTCGAGATGATAGGAACCATCCAACATTATATATTTAAGGCTAGTTTGGTTCCCATTTGAACAGCAAATGGTGGTGCCTCCACGTGTGTTTGCTATCTCTTGTTTGCGGCCATTTTTGTTTGGCCGAAACGGCAAACGTTGGGGACCAAACAAATCTTGTTTGCCGTTTTGGCTAAGATGCCGACGGAAACGACAAACGGTTTGTTTCAAACGGGAGCCAAACTTGCCTAAGTCTTTCAATACCTCCAGTTGAGATTACGAGAAGCTGGACTGCACACACACGTGAACGAGCCTAGAGCTTACACTTAAGCTAAAGCCTAACGAAAGAAGAGTTGTCCATGGAAAAGACAATATAAACCATTTAATTGGTGGAAGGAGATTAGAGTCCAAGACCTTTTGCTCTAATACCATGTTATTTGACTAATATTTCCAAAAGCTCTGATACCATGTTAGTTAACCAATATTTCCAAAAGCTTTTGGGAATATTGGTTACCTAATATGGTATCCGAGTAAAAGGTCTTGGGTTGGAATTCTCTTCCACCAATTAAATGGTTTGCATTGTCCGTCTTTCCATATGTGATGCTTCTTACATTGGCTTTAACCCAAGTCTGCCCTCTAGGCTCATCTACGTGAAGGTACAATCCGTTTTCTCGTAATCTTGGCCCGCATGTGACGGGGGTGTTAAAAGTTAATATGTACAATGTTGGCCCATTCCTAACACCTTGAACTTTTGGGAGGTCAACTAACAAGTTTTAGCACTACTTCAAGAATCACAAGTCTTAACCCATACGAGATTTAGGATCACTTGGGTACTATTTTATTAAGGTTTCAAGGGATTCAAACTCATTTGTAAAAGAAAGATCTCTTTAAGATGCCCATCTCCTTCATCTATAGTAAACAACTCGCTTGGTGAGGTTAGGTCTCTTGGTATTCCTCTCATTTTATCTTCTAGCTCGATACATATGTATTTAGTAAACATAGTTGTATATTGTGAATCAATGGACATACAGATAATGAAGTATCATAGATATACAAGGACAAGGTAATTGAATGGTAGTTCAAATTATTAGATTATACATGCAAAGAACCTGGTGCATTTACAGACTAGAAGTAGAAGGTAACCTACTAGATATACAAAGTAACAAAACTGGGACACTTTCGACTACCTACTTTATGGATGGACAAAGTTAGAAACATTTTACACATTGTGTTGTTATTACTGGTATAAATGTTACCTCTTGGAACCACTATAGAATATATCTGTATTGGTGATCCCAAGTAACCAAATTGGGGAGATGGATCGCCAAAATGGTAGATGGGATGCTGGTGCCTGATAGAGAAAGAGAAGAATAAACGGAAATAAATATTGTGCTTAGATTGGAAGAACTCCAAGCACATTATGAATTTCCTTCTATATTAGTCACGATTTCTCAAACTTCCATCCAAGTTACAATGGCTGAGAGACATCCTTTAAAGCTAATCCGAAGAGGAATATGACTCTTAACTCCTCTTTACAGTGATCCTAAACCCTGTGATCAATCTTCACCATTGGATGCGTTAATTACTTAAGTTAGAAACAAAAAATTAGCCAAATCCGACTAAAACATGCCCATACTCGCTCTTGTGACATGTTGTGGTATACCCATCAGAGTGGACAGGTATACCCTGTTCTGGACCGGCAACCAACATTTTGTAGTTTGATCGTCTTGTGCCTCCATTTTAACCCATAATGGCCAAATCTGATGAAGTGGTTAATTCACAAAAACCTCCGAAAGTCTAGATTCCAGAACTTTTGGCTTCATGTCCAAAGACCGAAAACTTCATTTTATAGCACAAGTTATACCCTTTTGCAGGGGTGTAGCTAGCTTGTTCCGAGGGGTCGCGGCTCTACCCCCTGGAATTAATTAATTAAATTTATTATATATAATACCTGTACCATGCCATGCCCCCTTCCCTTTTCCCGCTGGTACTGTGCAGCACAGTACCATGTCATGCCCCAACCATGGCAACCATCCCCTATCTCCCTCTCTCATTCTCTTTAAAAAACAAACCATTCTCTCCTTTTATCTCTCCAAAGCCACCTCCTAAAGACTTCATCTTCCTCATCACCATCATCTCGTTGTCGGTCACGACGGAAGCAGCATCAGCGCCAGTGCCAACGGCAGCAGGAGTAGCATCACCTCCATGAAGGAGAGCATAGTGGAAGCAATCCTCCTAGCATCAGCCATGGCCTCCAGTTCCCAACAACACTCTGGCTGGTGATGTTTCTGCTCACTCTGCACTATAAAAATTGGATTTTTAATTTTCTTTTGTAAGGATGAAAGTGAAGTTATTGTTCTAGTTATACGAGGACGGGGATATCCACTCTGTTCACTGCAGGAAGGGGTGAAAGAAAAATAATTGTGACATAATATATTTTAATTGTTTAAGTGATAGGGATATTATCATAGCTTTGAGTAGGTGTTAATGCTACCAAGAGTTTTGGCTGTAGGTGGCAAGTGCCAATTTGCCTGCTTCTATTTCCATCGTCTCCACATGCAAGTGTTTTAAAAACTGGTTCGAACCGCAAGGGACCAATTGGTTGGATTGTAAATCTCGTAAGTTATTCGTGGTGATCCTCGAAACTAGTTTAGATTGTAGTTTAAGGAATAAATATTGTATCAAAGCTTCGTCCTTTTCCATTTAGCGTCCAAATGGATTAGCATGTTTGGATTTGTGCATTCCAGATGGAATCTAGGTGAAACAAACTGCAAACCAACCTGGCCCTTAGAGCACTTGATAGGTCGGATTGGACCTTATTAGTTAATTGTTGGATTGTCCTAATCTTAGTTGATTCGGACCGACTGTTTGGATCTCAAAGGTTGTAGCTTTGTCCTTTTCCATTTTAGCGTCCAAATGGATTAACATGTTTGGATTTGTGCATTCCAAATGGAATCTAGGTGAAACAAACTGCAAACCAACCTGGCCCTTGGAGCACGTGATAGGTTGGATTGGTATGAGAATGGATTGGACCTTATTAGTTAATTGTTGGATTGTCCTAATCTTAGTTGATTCGGACCGACTGTTCAGATCTCGAAGGTTGTTTTCAGATGCTAAACAAAATGAAGAAAAAGAAATTAGGAAGATAAAGCAAACATGATCATAGACAAATGATTTTCACATACTATAATATTGTCAAACAAGACAAATACTACGTGTGAGTCAGGCTGACCAGCTTTCTGTTTTCTAATGTATTATTCTTTCTATTATTTACTTGATGTTCTTTAAATTTTTTATTAATTATATGATGGTTTAAGTGTTAAAGTGAATTACATGCTGCATTTTCTTTTAGGAGGTGGCTCAATGATAAGAATTGTTGCTTGTACACGGAAATTCGAATTATAGAAATAATTATTTCATATATATAAAGTAAGACTCTACATCTTGATCTTCATTGAATCATATGTAAGCAGGAGCTTTGAATCATATTGAAGTGTGTTCTCCAACAATTTTCGTATGAAAGAGTAGAGATACGTTGGACGCCGATGTGGAGAACAGTGTGACACCACTTTAGTCCAAAAACTTAGTTGAGTTGAATATAATTATAGTGGAGTTAATTTTAGTAGGTACCTAATTTAAGGTGGAGTTAATTTTAGTAGCTAATTTAAAGTCCATGAACCTATTCCATAATTGAGTCCACTTGTATTGCTCTTTTGAAAAACTTGTGGCTATGAATTTTTTAATAGATATTTCATGTTAGCTTGTGGTTATTAGTTCATTGCCGGCAAACAAAAGAAGACATCTGTATCCAAACTTGGGTCAAATTAGATTGTGTTTCTTCTTAGGTTGTGAAGCAATATCAAATCAAAATACCTAACAATTATTAGCATTAGCTCTTCTTGAAAAGAAAGATGCTAATATCCACCTTCTAAGAAGCTTCTTCTGTAGTATTCCTTGGATCAGCTTTCATTTCCTTGGATCAGCTTTCATCCTAAGATCTGCATCTCACGATCATCAATATCTGCTCTTAGGAAATCGTACTTTTTAATAGTAAGCGTCGCGCCCCCTAGATGAAAATCCTGGCTACCCCACTGCCCTTTTGAATGGATGTGTCGAGTACACTTGCCTGCACGCCCCGATTTTGCTATTCTTGCTCCTCGTTTTTTGAAGCAACCTTGAACTCCCTTGAGCCCTTGTAGACAACCTCTACGCCAGAGTCAAGCCGTTACATAAACAAAGATCCTCTTGGGTCATTCAATTAGAGATATATACTATTAAAATAAGGGTTATGTTTAGATGGGAAATGTACCAGTCATGCAAACTTTTATGAAATGAGTTGACATAGATCAACATATATTCAAATATAAAAATGTTGGAAATGAAAACAAATTCAAAAATAAATACCGCTCCTGAGACGACACAATGCGACAAAAAATATCTAGGGAAAAATAGTTGTAAGTCTAAAACATGACGTTACAGATGAAAATCCTGGGTACTATTTATTGTTAATACAAGACAAGTTTTTGGAAATGCAAGAATTTACTGTTTCTGTATGAGTTCTGCTGGATGTGAGCTGTCTATATTCTTGATATCCTTAATTTGATTCTTTGGTCAACTGGATGTTTTCAGGGTTGATTGTTCCAGACAGATTCTGCTTGTGGCGCTGTCCATACTCATATTTCAGAAATCTTTTGTTTTTTGATAGGTAGTGATCATTATGTACCTTGCAGTTTATGTGCCACAGTTGTTACCAGGAAGCGCCAACAGTACCTAAGGCATCTGCCCCTTGTGATCAATTTCAGAACAAAATGCAATCTGCAAGTTGGAGTATCTTCCTGTTAGAAGTGTTCTAATATCATGCCTTCAGCTTGAAGCAATTCTCCTTTCTAAAAAAACTCAAGGTAGAGTGACCTTGAAGTGTTCTAAAAAAGCTTAAGGTAGGAGCTCTCTAGTTTGGGATATAAGATAAATTACATCCGACAATTTGATCGGCGAAGATTGACCTTCTGTCCAATGTCCAATTGTGGAATTATTTTCCTAGTTGTTGATTATGTGCTTTCAATCTTGAGTCAGGTATGTGCTTTCTTTAGTTGCTCTAACAGTTGGACTTTTTTGTTCTTTTTAATTTGTTGAATAGTTGACAGCAGGTTTTTTCTCCACCTCAGTCTATTTAACTCTATAACATTACCTTTCTTGAGTTAGTTTGCCTTTTTGTTTGTTACATTGTGGGAAGGTAGCTTCTTCGCTCCCTTTCATTTTTCTGTTTGTTCTCTGATCTTATGTATACAATGATTCCTTGGTCTAAAATGAGAGCATTCTTGATCTTTTTTTAGTGCTTGGTTCAAGGGAAACGAAAAGGAACTTGTAAGTGAAGGCAAAAGGAAAGGGAAACCTGGTGATAGGAAATTTTTCTATATTATTACCAGCGTAATAGGATCTTTGTTCTAAAGGTAGAGATGTGAATAGTTGGTTCAGTTGGAGTACACGTCTCTTTGTTCACTTGAAACTTTTACTCTCATTTTTGCCCCCTGAGTACCCCCCCCCCCCCCCCCCCCCCCCCCCCCCCTTCTCTCCTATTAACACTTTTCCACATGGATTTAAACCTTGGGGATTCTGGCTTTCTATTTTAGTTTTTAGAACTTTGAATTTTTCTGTAAGGATATATTTCATAGAGGAGAGAAAATCGTCTTAGGTGGTTTGCACATGCGAAGTTGGTTTGGACATGTGTTACACTGACCAATAGATGCACCGGTAATGAGTGATAAGATAGTGTTAAAGGAGCCTCTAGGACTAGGGGTAGGCCTTAATGAACATTGATTGAAGCTTATAGAATGATATGGTTTTTGTTAGTGTTACAAAGGACATGGCCCTTAACAGAGCTGAATGGAATAATAGGATTCTAGGAGCCTACTCCAAAAATTTGGGGGAGGGGCTTTTTTGTTATTGTTGTAAAACTTTGAAAATTTATCTGGTTTGCTGTTGGTATCTGCCAGTTTATTGTTCACTTAAGTCTGTTATTGGGTAATTGTCACTCTGAGTTGCCACTGAGGCTTTTTTTTTTTCTTCCTTGGCATGCAGTTATCTATTTTGTTATTCATGTTAGCATCTCTATGTTTTGTTGTGGTCTTGTGATATATTCCATTTTCATTAAATGAAATAAGAAACCCTTCAGGTTTGGCCATCATTTTACTCTTACCAGGCAATGTGAATTTTCTAGAACTTAGATTCAAATAGATGCACCTGTTAGGAGGAGCCATAAGATTTAGTTAAAGAGGCTGCTAGAACTAGGGTAGCCTAAATGAACTTGGACTGAGGTTGTAAAGAAGGTTCTTTAATGTTGCAAAGGACATGATCTTTAACTGTTTAATGGAAGAAATGATTTAAGATTTCAAATAACCGACACCAAAAGTTTGGGATAAAGGATTCAAACTCTTTGCTTCAGTTTTTAACTTATCAAGTGAAGCTCAGGTTGACATTAGATAAGCCAACCTCAAGACAGAGATGGGTTTAAGCTCAATGATGTATGGTGCACATGTCTAGTTGGTAACTGTTTATCTAGGAGGAAAGAACATATTAATTTTCTGGGCATAGCAATATTCAAAGGTGTTTCAAGAGACAAGGGTAGTAAATTTGAATCCAACTTTTAATGAAACTCAGGGAGCCTCTTCCACTATTTTACCTCCAAAAAGTAAATCTGAATCTAATCGTCTCAAGATTTTGTGTGTATACAAGTTAAAGCGTTGGATCATTTCGAGGATTGGATCCTTTGAAGAGGATTTGAGAACGAATTTTCTCCACACAAAAAACAAAGATTTTTTTTTGTTCATATTGAAAATCAATGAATTTTATATTGATCTAAGACTATTAATCAAATCATTTGGAAGCCTCTTCCACATACATCAAGTGACTCTAATTGAACAGTCTAAGGCGTAAATTATGCATCTCGGTTACTATTCATTTTGGATCAAGAGACTTTAGATTTGATTTTTGGTTTATAAGCAATTCAAATGGTGCAAATCACAATGTACATAGTGGAGCTTCAATATGAATGAGATGTTTTCGTTTGTGCATGGGAATGATCTAGGATTAAATCCTCTACGAAGGATCCAATATCTCTCTCTCTCTCTCTCTCTCTCTCTCTCTATATATATATATATATATATATAGCCAATGACCCTCTAGCCTAGTGGTAGTGGTGAGGCATGCAGCCCGAGTGCTCAGGAGATTGATTTCCAGTTGGGGGGCGTTCGCTACAATTACCAATTCCTATATATATATTGTCACGGCCCGCTACCCAAATTGTTGGGCCAGGCCGAGTCATGTCCAGCCTACGTTGAGATAAAACGTAGTAAGCTGTTCTAAAGACAACAGGATAAGACTAAATGTGCTAACAGTTCTATAAGTGAAGAAGAATCATAAATGCTCCAAACACAAAAGTCGTCGTATATAGTAAAATGTCCAAGTACAAGTGAACTGAAAAGTAAAACTGGATACATGTCCAGTTACAAAAAGATATAGTCTAATACATGTCTACTCTCAAAAGTCTAAGTAAACAAAAGACAACTAGGCGAGGTTCCCCGCAGGAACATCCTCGTAAAGCAGAGCCGGGTCCTCGGCAGTAACCCCATAATATGTGTCGCAGAGTAACTCCTCCTCAGTAAGGACACCTACAACGTTATCCTGTCAGGACGGGAGCAAGTACTGAATCTAACAAACTAGCATATGAAACATGAAAATGAACACGAGAGGAATAACTGGAAAGCATGGCATCACACAGTCTATCATGGCAAGGACACATATGTCATAGAGACAGATGTATATGTAATGTTTAAAACTGTAGCAGGTACGTGATCGGTCAATAGATGTACAATGTACTGAGGCACAATGTAAATAAAATGTACATACGTACAAGTAAAACAAGCGATAGATGTACATACGTACAAATACAGCTGGTGCGCCTACGACAAGGTATACATAGAATGTCAACCTTGCTCGGTACGTACGTACGAGTAGGGGGCATGATCACGTACGCTACTAACAGTTTTCCCATAACCCATATTCTAATCATGTGAGAGATACATCAAGACTGTTCTAAGCATGGTAGTAACTGAAAGTACAACATGTAGAGATCTAACTTGCTACCCCAAGGATCAGCATTTAACATGGTGGGGTTTGCAGTTCATTTATGTGACAATATGTAAAGTTCGTAGAAAGTACTTGCCTCTAGCAAAGCAAAGCAAAACAAGCTGCGATAAAAGTGCTATGGATGTCCGGTAACTCATCACTGTAGAAGTAAATACAATAACTTAGTTTTTACACTAAGTTAAAACACTAGGACACTAATTGGTGAAATACGACTTGTGACTCGGCACCTAGCCAAAATGATGACTTTGGCATAGGAGACCAATGTGGGGTGACACACTACTTTAACTAACTTTCTAGGGTCTTTACACTAGTGAGGGGTGGGGTTTAACACGGCTAAAACTCAAAATAACACAAAAAGCTACAAGTCGTAATTAATCAACAAATAAATCAAAAGTCCATTGTGTTCTAACAATTTTAGAGATAGACAAAAAGCCTAGTTTTGTTTAAAGTAAAGTACCAAAGTGATCCTTGTTAATCATAGAAATTTATTATAATTTTTCTGGAATTTATTAACCAGTACAAGTATTTTATAAAAATCAGTTTTCCTAAGTATACAGAAAATGAGTTTTGGTTTCATATGCCAAACTAGTGGCACAACAGTAAATTAAATACTACAAAAATTATATTAAATTAGCTAAAGTAACATAGTATCTAAAAACTATTTTTCCAGAATTTTAGTAGTACTTTAAGTATTTTTAGAAAATCAAAAACAGCATTGCACACAATAATTAATTATCTGCGTATTTTGTCCATGTATATAATTTGAACCAAAGTTCAAATACAGGACCCAAGGCCATGAATCAAGTCCAATATGACTTGTACATGTCTTGAATGTGTGAAAACACATTTGGGCCCAAATACCCATGCTAGGCTTGGACACCAAATGGTTGCAGTAATTAAATACACTAAAAATACAATTTGGTAATAGTGTAAAAATAATATTAATATTTTAATAAGATACAAAATAAATATATACATACATATGTTGAAAGTACATATATCTATGTATAAGGAAAATACTTAATTTATAAAGTATATATATATACAAATATATATATATATATATATAAGAAAACACTTAATAATATAGTGTATATATAATATATATATACATATGAAAATATATATACATATATACATATATGTATATATACATATATAAACATATATGTATAAAATTTACTAACTATAAAATATATATATATATAAAATACTGTCAAAATACAGTATATACATATATATATACTAATATATATATATATATATATATATATATATATATACATATATATATATATATATATAAATATATAAAACAAAAAAAGAAAAGAAACAGAAAAAGAAAAGGAAAAGGAAACAGAAGGGGGGCTCGAACCTGAGCCAGAGAAGCGGGGGGGGGGGGGGGGGGGGGGGGTTTAATCGGGTCGGGCTGGCCAGGGGGTCAGCCCGCTGGGTTTGTTAGAGTTAGGGTTTAGTTTATTTTATTTAGTTTAGGTTAGATTAATAATAAAAAAAAATATAAAAATCTGTCCTGTGTCATGACAGTTAAGGACACAGGTATCAACGTGTCCGGGGTGATTTCAACACGTACGACACGAGTCTCACGTGTCCAGTTCCACGCTCATGTTCGCCAAGACACGGCGAACAATATGGACACAACACGAGACACGCACGACTCGTAAGGACACTGCTACTCACGTGTCCAGATCTGGAGGGGGATTTGATGGTCGTGGACGGCGGAGGAGGCGTCGTGGCGGTGGCGGAGTGGTGGCGCTGCGGTCGTCTCGTTGAGGCGAAGCGGATGGTGGTCGTGGCTGGTGACGACGACGGCTGTGGAGCTGGTGGTGGGGTTTGATCGGAGCTAGGGTTCCGACGAACTCGAAGTGGGGAAGACGGTGGCGGTTGTGGTCGGGGTGAGGTCGAAGTGGTGGGGGTTTATCGAGGGGGCTGCGGGGGTTTAAATAGGGGGGTTCGAGGCGGTCGGGGCAACCGGGAATGGCGGGGGCAGGGCGGCGTGGCGGTCGGGGCAGTCGGGGGTCAACGAGAGTGGGTGAGGAGAGAGAGTCTGGTCGGGGGGGGGGGGTGTGTGTCTGGGTAGTTAGTAGTTAGGTCCTCTAGGTTTAGGATTTTGCATAATAGCCCCCCACAGTGAGTAAATACAATTAACAATTTGCATTTAGCAGTTTAAAACATTTAAGAAATTGCAAAACCATATTAAATCAATTCTAAAAATTACAAAATGCTATTAAAACAATCTAATTAATTACAAAAGTTAATTAAAACATTTTAGAAAATTTATAAATTAATATTTTAATATATAAAACTCATTTAAAAATTATAGAAAATTCCTAAAAATCCTAATAAGTATTTTTAAAGCTAAAAATGACATTAAAAATCAATTAGCACTAATTAAAATAAAATTTGAAAATCAGGGGATGACATATATATATATATATATACATATATATATATATATATATATATATATATATGATCCTTCAATGATATACTACGAACTTCCTATTACGATATAGGACACACATTGCTTTCTCATTTAGCCCGACATAGTTACATCAAATAAGAATGTTACACGTCCAATGTGCATCCCTTTATGGATTAATTGAGAAATGTGTGACTTGTGTCCAATAAGGTGTTTAAAAAGGCGCTCGACTCACCGCCTTACGTGGCTGTCTATGAATTTCAAATGCTCTGGTGCCTAGGCAAACTAGTACTTAGGTGGCATGGTCCTAAGTGGCTGTCTTCATGTGTGAGCAAGCCGCCTAAGATTGTCTCAACATCTCAACCTGCCTTAACTAAAATGTTACTCAGACTAGATCAATTTATTTTTGAAATGTAGATTTCATGTTTCAATTTTTTGGCGTTCCATGTTCCTAAACGTGCTTTTCCGGACCGCAAAAGTGTGTCCCCGGAATGACGTTTCCGAATCGCGGAATGCTACATAAATGGTTATTTTAGGTAACCATATGGATCCAACAATCGCAAATGAGTTTCGATACTTTGACCGTTGTTGATCTCTCCAGTAAATCTCTCTCATTGAGGGTATTAACTTCCAGTAATAGTATAATTTATGCAATATCGATTAATGGTTAGAAAGATCAATAATAGTATATATTTTTGTTTTTATTGAACACTTCATTTGCGGTTATGGGTCTTTGATTAACAAGATTTGCATAGGATTAGAGTCAGAGACCAAAACAAAAAAAAAATCTTGGTTATAAATCTCAAACTTTTCTTAACTATATACACCCTTGATTTTAGTCTTGAAACCCCGTGTTGAGGCGGCTGTCTAGGCCTTTTCTGTTGGCACCCCGAGTAACAACAAAGTATTCGATGTTAAGGATGTCTTAATACATATTGTCTCTTTTATGCTTCTCATCTCTATAAAATAATTGCCTTCATCCTTAAATCATCATTCTAACTCCTTAGCCATATGCTAATTTGGAATTTTGGCATTGTAATTACATTGTTGACATGATGTTGTTA
Source organism: Iris pallida (assembly GCA_029216955.1). NCBI lineage: Eukaryota > Viridiplantae > Streptophyta > Magnoliopsida > Asparagales > Iridaceae > Iris > Iris pallida. The sequence continues at coordinate 2,640,855 of JANAVB010041817.1, forward strand.
ATGGAAGTTATTTTATGACATTGGTTTAGAGTTTAACATCCTTGGTTAGCATAGGTGGAGATTACTAACTTAGAATTGAGATGTTGACCTCAAGGATGGAGCTAGAAATCATAATGAGTGTGCGGGGGCTCAAAGTAAACGCTACTAAGTGGTTTGCCCAAAAGAAGGAAAATTGCTAAAACTTTTTCAACTGGACCTATTTTAGAAAATTAATAGATTGGTAGGGAGGCCCAGACACCAACCAAACCCCCTTGTCTTAGCCACTGGCAAGGGTCTCTTTATAACCTTCAATTCCATTGGTTAAGAAAAGTTTTAACTGGAAGTGGTAAGGGAAATAGTATAACAAATGAAACACCCTTAGTCTATTTATCATTGGTTCTATAAAATATTCATGTCATTTATAACTCAGGATATAATTTATCATAAGTAAATGAGCAAATATGGTATATGTAAGATGAATGTTACAAGTAATACGTAGAAACTATAAATTTCTGTAAAAGATGATATGCAAAATAGTCAAAGTTTAAAGGAGGGCCACTTGGTGCACACTCTAAAGAATGAGAGTTTTTGCTAAAACCTATGCCTCAGTTGCAAGCTCTAGCCTTAGCACGATTGACCAAACTGCCAACAAAATTGCCATATTTTCCCGACAAACTACTAGAATTGCCTAGTACATCCTACTGGTAGACAATGACAAAAATGTTTTAAAAAGATTTCCTTTACCAAAAGTAGGAAAGCGGGTTGTGTGACAACTGTTGTAGGCAGTTAGTCCCTCTGACCTACTCACTAAATGACTACCTCGCTATAAGCAGTAGCCGTGACCGGTTGTTCAACACCCACTCAAGACACCATGTCCAGCTTTCCCAATGTCAAAACCACATTCTCCTCTCTTGATGGTGTTCCTCCCACCATCACCGCCGTCAACATTACCCCTTACTTTCTTAGCGCTGCTGGCGCAGATCCCAACATCCATACTGTCCTGATCACTGATCCCCTCTACTGCGCTGTGTGCAAATTCCATATTTGCCTCGGTTCCCTTGCACACCGCCTCCCGTGCTCCCACATCTATCACTCCAAATGCATGCTTTCCTGGTTCTCCAACCACAGTTCTTGCCTGCATTGCCACTCCTATGTTCCCTCAGTTACCAAAGATAACCGCAACAAGCCCTGTATTGAAGAAGATGACAGTCACATCACATTGTCGCTTGCACCGCCAATGGTAGATGACAATGATCAATTGACAAGGCTATCACTTGGAGGTCCTTGGAACTCCTCATAATCAAGGTATGATAAACATATTTAGTGTTCTGTTTCATTTTTGAAAGTCATCCGGCTTGATGTCATCCGGGCAATTCTGGCAATCTGGGGAATATTGGCAATTTTAGTAGATGGCTTATCAAATCTTGCATGTTAGGGTGATGAGTTATTATTAAATGATGACTATGAAACAAAACAAAGTTCCAGTTTACGGTTTATGAATTTGTGCAACTTATGTTTTTGAAGACCATTAGTTGACCAATGTTCTCAAAAGCTCGAGTTTTGGGGAACATTGGTTAACTAACGTGCTATCAATCAAAAGATTCTAGGTTCAAATTTGCCCTTCCACCAATTAAATGGTCTATTTACCTTCCTTTCCACGTGTGATCCTCCATTCATTGGGCTTTAGCCCAAGTGCACGCTCTAGCTCTTCCACGTGCTGGTACAACCCAGGTTCTCATAATCCCAGTCCACGTGACAGGGGTGTTAAAAGGCTTAATATATTTTGTTGGCATGTTTCTATTAGCTCGAGCTTTTGTGAAGATTGATTAACTAAAATATAATTGCTGGAAGGGGATTCGAACAAGGACCTTTTGCTTTGATACCTAGTATACCAATGTTCTCAAAAGCTCGAGCTTTTGGGAATATTTGGTTAACTAAGTGACACTAAAACACATCCATTTGATGTTTAATAATAGAGAGATGTTTAGCCAGAGTTTTTACTGCAATATGAAGGGTGATGTGTTAGTTGCTTCTCTTGAAGAAAGTATTCCTAACTACTAAATCCTAACTGATAGGGGGATGGTGGGTGGTGGTTACTGGTTAAGGGGGAGCAGGGGAAGGTGGTTTATGGCAAGGCTTACAGTACCCATTACTCCAGATACAGTCATATCATATCGTTTTTGTCTATCCTGACCAGGTACTTGTCAAAAGTGGCCAATATCAACATTTCATGCACTTTTCCCTAGTCAATTCAGCAAAAAAAATAATAGAAGAAAGATAAAAGCATGAAAAATTTGTACCGACACGATGATTCAGTCGTGTTGAAGGAAGACCTACATGCTATATTGTTTCACGATCCATTAGTAACATTCTTTAGCCATTACCATTTATCGAAGTTGTATATTTGTAAATTCAAAATCTAAGTAGTTAAAAACCGTTATATATCGGTTATATAACCGATATATAACGGTATCGGTCCAGCACCGATTTTTTTTGGGAAAAAGAATGGGTAAAATATCGGTGCCGATATTATCGGCCGATATGACCGATATATCAGTATATATCGGTTTTGAAAAAAATTCGATATATAACGGTTAGGTTTTGTTAAAACCAAAAGTCGGGGAGAGAGAAGTACAAGGTCACGAGGTGTTATATATTCACTCTCCTCACTTGTTCACGATGATGAATATATGGAGCATGAAGAAGATGAAGATGAACAAACTAGGAAAGAAGGTGGAGAAGATGGTGATGGTGAAAATGAAGTTGAAGTTGAGACTAATGCAGATTATTAGATGTTGAAACTTGAAAGTTGAATTGGGATCTTTTTTTTTGTTTTCATATTAGTTGAACCATTTTGAAGTGGTACTTTTTATATTGTAATGTTGGTTTAGGTATGAACCTTTTAGTTTTTATGTTTTAAGAAATTCTTCTTGCATATTTTATAATAGATAACTATTAAGTGTGTTGTTCATATATAAAAATTGTGTTAAAAATGTAAACCGATATTTACCGTTATAAATCCGATATATCAGTGATATATCAATAACTCTGCTGGACCGTTATCATGAAAAAAACCGTTTTTAATTGCATAGTTCAAAACATTTGTATATATTAAAACTATTCTATTAAGAACCATCTATTGCGGCTATACTTTGTTTGCTTTGTCTAAGAGCTAGTAGAAAAACAATATTTATCGCAGATGAAGGATCCAACAATTTATCTTACTGCATTTTAAACTAACAAGAAACAACAAATCATACATAAAATTATACTCATGTGTGTCAAATACTTATTTATTTTTTGGCTAATTTGTAACCAAATGGTCTAAACTATCCCCGATTTGCAACTTGACCTTAAACTATTTTGAGAAGTGGTTTCAATGACTAAGACATCAACAGTCAGTCATAGCGTGTACGCATCTTAGCCGTATATATTAGATCCACGAAGAGTGGCAAGAAATGACGTCAATAGATAATTCACGATATAGGACACGTAGGACAATGGGTTCTAAAAGTAGATTATATATATATATATATATATATATATATATATATATATATATAGGGAGTGGATCAGCAGCCCCGTCAAAGTCCCTCCCGCACCATCGGATTGGAGGGCTCGCGCGGGGCCCGCGTGTGAGTCCGCTCGGTCGAGGGGGACGGGGCTCCGGATCCGAACCCATATATATATATATATATATATATATATACGTAGACCAAAAGTCCCGTGGGGGGCCCCCGCCCCCCTAACCATCAGATGGGGGCCCACGTGGGACCCGCATGCGCGCCCTCTCGATATAACGGTCGAGGGCGACGAGGCTCCGCGGGCGGGGCTCCCGATCTGGACACACACACACATATATAGGGGGTGGCACACACACACACACACACACACACACACACACACACACACACATATATATATATATATATATATATATATATATATATATATATATAGGGGGTGGGGTGGGGTTGGTTTGGTTTTGGAAAGTGGGTAACTATTGGATTATGGGTTATGGAGATGATGGTGAGGACATGAAGTAGGTTTAGAGAAGTGGGTTTGGAAAGGATGTATTTTGATAAGTGGGTTTGGAGGTGATGTGTTTAGAGAAGATGCTTTTGGAGAGGATATGTTTGGAGAAGATAATGAAGTGGATTTGAAGAGGTTGCGTTTTGAGAATATGGATTTGGAGAAGATGGGTTTAGAGAAGATGGTAATGAAGTTTGGAGATGAGAAAGAGAACAAAGAATATGAGAAAAGAGACTGCAATGACTTAATTCCTAGGTTGCATCTCATGTGTATTTATATTAATATGCATGATGATGAACACATCCACAATTACTTCATTGTACCCACATAAGATAAATAATAATAACTCTAACAATGGTGAAGTGGGTTTAGAGAAGATGGGTTTGTAGATCTCGGTTTGAAGAGGATGGGAGATAGGATTTAGGTTTTAGGATTAGGGAAGAAGATAAAGGTTTGGGTTTGGGGTGATGGAGATGGATTTTATTTTGGTGGAATTTGGAGATCTAGGTCCATGAAGAATCATGCTCTTATACGATCTAGGAAACTTCATTGGAATCTTTGGGCTTGCTTTCATTACATATATGTATAGGAGAACCTTCATTGAGTGGTTTGATTACACATATATAGGATAACTTTCCGTTCACAGGTTTATCCAATGTGGGAATAAGCTAACTACATACACCCAATAACTCTAACACAGACAATCTGCGACGTTTATGAACATGGAGTGTTAGTTTGACACATATTGGTGCATTGTAGCGTCACCATCCTTGAACCTACTTGGAAATTGTACAACTATCTTGTGCTTCAAGAAAGAAGTGGAAAAATGGTGAATATTGGTTCCCAAGTGTATTCATAATGCATTCTACATTCTCAGTGAAGGCTTGTGAAGTCAAAATATACCTTCATTGAAAATAATCTACATCTCAAGGAACACAGACATCTGAGTCAAACAATGCTTAGAAATTTATAATTTTTTTTATTTATGTTTGCTTGTTAGTAAAAATGACTGATCAATTCTAGCATTTTACTTTCAGAAGATATTTTATTAGTATTTATTGATTTATTTTTATTGTATCAGCTTGCAAAAAAAAAAAAGGCGTCTTCTATAAAAACATGGGAATATTAGTATGGTTTTAGATTAAATATCTGATGTGTGGATTATGTCCTACTTTAGGCTCTTTGTTTTGTTCTAGACTTTGATTTCTTCCTTCTCTCTTTCTTTTTACCTTAAAATTTTTCTTTTCAAAACCTTCAAGTATAGCTTTGGTTTGGTTTCTCAACTCTCTAGCTTCCATAAATTAAAATTGCACTTGTGGGGGATCTTTTGCAACTCGACTGGAGAAACTCATCTTCTATCATACCCATTCTCAAATCTACTTTTAGACTATACATCGAGAGTCTAAATCCGATGCTGTAAAGTGCATCTGGGTATGGTTCGATGTTATCCATGTGAGTTGGTATCAGTAGCTCTTCTCTTGTTTTTCTTGTTCTGTATGATTTATGTCCTTTTAAGAAGGTAAGAAAAATCCAAAAAGGAATTTGATCTATTGGAAGTTTACGTTCAGTCGTCACAATATTTCAACAACTTGGAAGCCGAAGAGAAGAAACTATTCTGAGCATGTTCTATCTGCTAGATTCTTCACTGGAAGCAAACAAGAGGTCAGTTTTTCCTTGTAACAACTAATGCAAGAAAGATAAATATATCCATGTGAAGTAATTAAGGAGATATGGGATTCTATACAAAAAACATATTTCCGAAAACTAAGACTGGTTTAGCAATTGAGAAGTCTTATCCGAAATCGACTCAAGAATAGGAAATGGATCACTACTCCCATGTCAAAACTTCTAAACATCTGAAACATAAGGTAGATGAAAGAATCATATTTGAATCTCTCTGGGGCTTGAGTTGTTGTTTATCCTTCACATTTTGCTTTTAATACTTTTAATAGCAGTGTTCCAAATAAATTAAATTGCTTAATCACTTTTTTATCACTTCATTTTTTCGTGTTTCAGGGGCTCAACTGAAGGATGTGCATAGTGATGATCATGAATAAATGTGTCGCGCTTTCTGGAGAGTAGAGAGGAAGGAACTGCCCGTCTCTGATGGCGAAGAAAAAGAAAGATGTACATGTTTTGTTGGCATAGTCGAACATAACATGCATCAGTAGTTGAAATAGTCTTAGCTTGTTATTTTCCGAATAAATTTGAAGTCTGAGTTGTTTCTCTTGTTAAGGACATGGTACTTCTTAAGTTTCTAAGCACCAGAACATCTTTTCCTTCGGTATTTGTAAACGTTCTGCCTGTTTTGAAATTAGTACTGATGCTTATGCTTGTTTCCAATTCCGAAATGTGGTGGTGGTTTGTTCCGAAACATGTCTTGGATTCTTCGTGTTATGGTATCGGTATCGGTATCAGACAATTTCTATGAGTATCGGATTTGGCGGTATCGGAAGTATCGACTGTTTCAAATCGGGGCATCGAATTTTTTGGTACCAGACAACAAATATTTATTAACATTTTAGAAAATATACTTTATACATTTATACATAATTTTAAGTATTTTTAGTTTAAATGAACTAGTAGTCACTCTTGACAATTGGTTTACATGCGATATGTAAGTTTTCTTCTTTTACATGTTTTTATAATCTTAGTACGCTTTTTTACACCCTTGTTGATGAGTCTTTTTTGTTCTTTTTTTTATATACCGAATTGATCGGAAAAGAGGTCTCCAATGTCTGTATGAGTCAATATCGGTGGGTATTGGATCGGTATATGTCAAATCACTTTTTCATTATATATTCTTGTGGCTATAAATGCCTGTGATGCACTATTTTCTGTAGATAATATTGATTCTATTTTCAAGTTCACTGTGGGCATGGATCCGTATTAGGGTGTCAAAATCAGACAACGAAAAGTTAATATGTCAAAAACGTTCGAGCACTATAGTTATGGTGCCATTAGGGTAATTTAGCCTTTCCTTTAAGCTCTAAGGATGTGAAGGATCACACAGTGCTTTGAAAAACTTAGGTGGTGTCTAGGAGTAGATCATCTCATCTCTGGGAAGAAGGTCCTGTTTTGATACGAGTGCATGCAAGCATTCATTAGGACAGCTTCCTATTAAGCTTAGGATCCGTTTGGTTTGCAGGATTGGACAACGTAATGTATGAATTTTTGTTTTCCATTTTTTATCGCTCGTCGTTGTTGGTTGTTTTTTTTTCGTTTGTCATTTTTGGTCTTTTTTGTCCTTTTGGGTCAATTTTGGTCTTTTTTTAGTAGAAGGACAAAACGATTTTTTTCCTTTTATTTATTTATTATTTAATTTTTAATTTTAATTATTATTTTTTGTTGTTGAAAATTTTGAAATTTTTATTGATCTACTTTTTTTTTAATGTTGTATTTAAAAATATTAATTAGAAACTCAATTACATTACATGGTAAATCAAACATATGAATGCAATTGATATTACATTACATGGTTTGATTACATGTTTCAACCAAACACAGTAATGTAATTGTAATTCTATTACATTACAAACTCAATTACATTACAATTGTGATTACATTACAGTGAACCAAACGTAACGTAGGAATGATAGTTAACAGGAAGAATGTGATTTGGCAAAACACAGCACAAAATTGCCAACAGAACAACCCTCTTCAAAAATCTAAGCCTTCTTTTTGATAAGTAACAGTTGAGGGAGTTGATGAAATTGTATGGTCATTTGTCAACCTAATGTCAATCTCTGCGTTGGTGCCAAATTCTTGGATGAGGAAAGTGTAGACTTCCCATAACTCCTGGTAGGCCAGTTGGGAAATAGGACATACAATATTAGGGCTTTCAATAACTCCTAATGGATGTCAGTTTCCATGCTTTTTGATAAGTTATTTTACAAGGTTATTGCCTCCCTCTCTTTGTGGGCCTATCTCGATACCAATGTGTAAATTTATGTAGTATAAACCAAAAGAAGTTTCGGAAGCCGAGTCCTACTAGGGGTGAGCATTCGGTTAAATTGGTTCCAAGCAAACCGAATAACAAAAAATTGAATTCGACCGAAACCGAATAAACAAAATCGAAACTGAACCGAAATGGTCCATAACCGAATCAAATCGAACCAAATGAAATCGATTCGATTTTTGGTTTATTCGGTTTATTCGATTTTTCAGTCTATTTGTGCTTTATATATATATATATATATATATATATATATATATATATATATATAATGTCAAAAGTTAGGCTTCACCGTAAAATTTTCTTCCAAAAATATCCTTGCATATCTATACTAATTTAAATAGTTCATTAAATTTAATAAGTACAACTTAGTAATTACGAAGACTGTCCTTTGGTCTTCCTAAATAGTCTTTCTAAATTAATTAAAAAAATGTTATAATACGTACAAGGTACGTGTATATATATATATATATATATATATATATATATATATATATATATATATATATATATATAAACTAAATTTTCTTATTAGGTTTTCGGTTTTGGATCGAAATCGAAATCCAAAACTGAAACCGAATAAGAAAATTTAGTATTTTTAGAACCGAAACTGAACTGATTTTTTTTTAAAAAACCGAACCGAATCTCTTATTCGATTTAGTTCCGTACTAGTTTCGGTCCGAAACTGAATAATGCTCACCCATATTGACTACTCTTTTCTCATCCTTGCTGACCAGACCATTTCTTTTACAGTTAGAGGTCATCATCGCACAATTTGTCTCCTGTAGATTGGATCACTTGTTATTAGCACAACCTACTCGCCTGGTCGGTGTCACCATGCCCATGCCATGGACACTGAAACATTGTAAAACGTTGAAGTATATATGTGCACAAGCACCCATCCACCACCGCACACGCTGACAGACATTCTTTTCATCTCAAGGTGGAGTAAAATGTATTTTCATGAATTTTTTTAAAAAATGATAAATTGCAGGAGGATCTCTTGGCTCTATATTCATTGATTTGCAGGCATGCCAAAAAAGATGAGGATAAACAATTTCTTAGATCCAACAGAAGATGGATTTTAGGTATATGATAGTTCGTCCATTACGAATCACTTGAGTGAGTTTCAGGACGTAATTGACCAGTTACCCTCTGTGGGAGTAAAATTCGACGACAAAATACATGGACTTTGATTGCTATGTACTTTGTCAAACTCGTGGAAGACCGTATGAGCGTCCATGATCACTTCTACTACAGAAGGCATAGTTAGTATGGAGTTGTTGATAGTGGGATATTCAATGGCGGAGCCATCGGTGGGCTAGGGTGGGCTCCAGCCCACCCAATTTTTAGGGAGGAGAAGCCTATGTATTATGTATCTGGCCACACCCATTTGTAGTCGGACATCTTCATTTCGAGATAATAACAGCATTTCTAGTGCTACGAGTACAAGTAGTAGTACTATTGATTATGGGAGTACCAGAAGTAGGGAGGAGAATCCTAGGTACCTAGCCATACCCTTTATATATATATATATATATATATATATATATATATATATATATATATCAGTTCACATCCATTTTTTTTACCTCAAATTTCAGCCCACCAGAGTCCAAAACAGCTCACACACACACACACAATCTCAAAAACTCTTAATGTTCGAATTTATGCCTAAAAAAGTCTACCTGGTAAGTTAAATATATATTTTTAATCAGATTTTTATTTTTCTAGTATGTTGGACATGATTCTACATTGACCAGACATGGTAACGTAAGAACACGATAAGATGTGGACATGCCGATACTGACACAACATTCATTTTTGTTAAAAGTAAATTATGACGTTTTAAGTTCAGTTCAGGATAAACTAAAATTCTTGCTCCGTCCGTATTGAATGAAGAGAGGTAATCTCGATTGCTCTAAAATTTTTGTTGTGCAATGACGGTCGAGTCTCTGATTTATTCTCTTTGAAAATTCTCAGTGTTATCAGCAATAGATGGGCTTAATGGACCATTTCCTTCCATTAAAAAAATTGAAGCAACTATCATATTCATGTCCTTTCTCTTGAACAATTCCATATAACTCAATTGTGGGAAACTATCCAAGAAGTGGCTAGGAGGGGGGCTCACTTGGGGAAGGTTCCAAGTTCGAGCCCTCCCGTGGGCATAGGATGACTGGATGGTCGCAGGACGGCCACGGTCCCAAACTGACGGTCTCAAGAAATGGACACACAAAAAAAAAAAAAAAAAAAATTGTGGGAAACTACTAATGACTCAGCTGCGGTGGAGGCTTTATCTGGGTTTGTTCTGATTGCTTTGTTCCTGGTTCAGAAGTATGGCACTTCCAAAGTGACCTTCCTCTTTTTCCCAATTATGGGTCTTTGGACACCGACCACCCCCAATGATAGGGGTTTACAGCTTAGTGCGATATTACCCAGGAATATTTAAGGCAGTCTCACCATACCATATATTTCTGTTCTTTTCAAGGAATGGGAAAGTATAGGAAAAGACATTTAACTATAACATTTAGCTTGATAGTTCAGAGTTGGTTTGATTACAACTGGTTGGTGTTGGAGGGAGTTTTCAACCTATGTGGAGAATATTCCGGAATGCGACGAGTGTCATCTGTATGTCGGAGAAGCTCGGAGAGTCGAAGGCGACGAATGAGGCTCGTTTTGAGCACGTGTCAGAGCAAGTGGAAAAACCATATCAGTGATGGCGGCGTGCCACTACCGTTACACTCGTAAAGCGCGGTTTTGTTCCAGAAATGTTCTGATTTATATTGGCAATCTTTCAGTATACTGCAGTCGATGTACTGCTGGTATACCGGAGTCGGGGCTGAAGGCCAAATTCGGGGTGTTTTATTAACATCGTTGGATCATGATCAACGATCAATTTTTTTCCCGGGATTAAGGTGTTTTAAATAGGAGTTTCCTAACCTTAATTCATATCAGATGATCAAAAAAGGAGAGAGTTTCTCAAAGTTATAATTTTTCTAAAAAGAGGAAGAGGGATTCAGTTTCAGGGGTTGATTTGAAGAAAGATTACTTCAAGGAGTTCTACAGCAATTCTTCTTTGTCAACTTGTCATCGATAGTCTTCTTTATACTTGTTGTAATCTATTTCCATCCGGTTGAAGTATTGTGGTGATCCGTAGACCAGTGGAGGAGTTGTAAAGAGTCAATGTATTTCTTTATTCTATTAGTAAAGGTTTTTCCGGGTTGGACTTCGATCATCCTGTGATTTTTTGTCAGAATTTTTCACGTAAAAGCTGTGTTTGCATTGTGCTTTTATTGTGATTTGGCGTGATGTGTTTTTCTTCGATCCTCACCAAGTCTCTCGATTTGGGGGAACGGTTTCCGCATTTTGTTCCAACAGATTGGTATCAGAACAGTGGTTACCATGTGTCAGGGGTTGACAGCTAAACCAAGTAGAAAAGATGGAGGCAAAGCCAGTACGCATGGTAAATATGAACGGTTCCAACTATCACTATTGGCGGAGCAAGATGAATGATTTGTTGTTCGTCAAGAAGCTGCATCTCAGTATTTGCTTCTGAGAAGTCCCGTGAGAAATCCGATGAGGACTAAAATTTCGAGTATATACAAATGTGTGGGTATCAGGTAGTTCATGTAAGAGAATGTATATAATCACATTGTCAATATTGAGCACGCAAAGACATTGTGGGAGAAGTTGTAATCCTTGTATGCAAAGAAGACTGAGGTAAACAAATTGCTCATGATCCAACAGATGATGGATCTTAGGTATAAGGATCGTTCATCCATTACAGACCACTTGAGTTAGTTTCAGAACGTGGTTGATCGGTTACCCTCTATGGGAGTAAAATTTGACGATAAAGTACATGAGCTTTGATTGCTATGTACTTGCCAAGGCTCGTGGGTGATCGTTCAAGTGTCCATGATCGTTTCTGCTCCAAAAGACGTAGTTAGTATGGAGTTGCTAAAGGTGGGGCATTGAATGAAGAGATGCGAAGAAAATCTCAAGTCACTTCATCCACATCTCATTCATAGGCACTTGTTTCAGAAAGCCGATACAAAAGTAAAAGCAAGGGTGCTGAAGGTGGCAGGGACAAGAGCAGAGGGAAGTTAAGGGTCGTATGAGGACTCTAAATGTTACCATTGTGGCAAAAATGGCCACATCAAGCAGAATTGTTTTGCTTTTAAAAAGAGAATAAGGGCGACAAAGAAGCAAAGCAAGAACATTACAACGACCGTCCTGGTGCATGAAAGTTATCATGAATCTCACATGCGATGACAATTCTTGGCTGGTGGACTCAGAAACTTTGGTGCCCGTATCTCACAACATGACATTGTTTGCCACATACACAACATGAGACTCTGAGTGTTGAAGATGTGCAATAAAAATATGTAATAAAAATGTGTCAAAGGTTGTGGGTATAGGAGATGTGCATTTGAAGACAAATACATGAGAAATTCTTGTGCTCAAAGGTGGTCATCATGTCCCCGACCGTTTCAACCTGGAGTCGGTTGGAAGGTTAGATAATAATGGATTCTTTAATCTATTTGGGAACAATCAGTGAAAACTTTCCAGATATTCGATAGTGGTTGTTAGAGGAAGCAAGAAGTCCGGGTTCTACTATAAGGAAAGGAGTGCACATGGGGCACAAGAGGCGAACACAATCAATAACGTGTCTACTGAGCTATGATACATACATCTCAACCATATCAGCGAAAAGGGAATGAGCTACTTATTGAACATGAAGGTGATTTCAAGGCTGAAGTCTACACATTGGAGAGGTGCACAAACATTTTGGCTGAGAAGCAGTATATGGTGTCTTTTCAAAGTCACGTCCATCTTCAAGGAAGTTAAGTCGACGTTGCTCAAGTTGATTCACTCGATCGTCTGCGATCAAATGAAGGTAAAATCTATTGGTGATGCTTCTTATTTTGTAACTTTTATAGATAATTGTTCCAAAAAAGTTGGATCTATGCTACAAAGATAAAAAATCAGGTGCTGCCTACTTTCAAGGAGTTTCATGCCTTCGTTGAAAGGGAGATGGGAAAGAAGTTAAAAGTGTCTGGTCCGACAATGATGACGAATACATTGGTTCTTTTGATGCTTATTGTAAAGCACAAAGAATTCGACACCAAAAGTCTCCGCTGAAATCGTCTCATCTCAATGGCATAGCGGAACATATGACATGACGCTGATGGAGTTTTCCTCACAGTAAAGTCGAACAAGGAATTTTTCGAGCAAAAAAGCCAAGAAGTTTTTCACGCAGAAAACCTTAACGCTGTGTTTGATTGGGCTATTTTTCCATGGAAAATATTTCCATCACAAATTTTCCACCAATTGTAGTGTTTGATAGCTTATATTTTCCATGGAATTATTTTCCAAAAAACTATCATTTTCCATATTTTTATCTAAAATGGTGGAAAATGAAACTTGTCCAACCCATAGGAAAATATTATTTTCCATGGAAAATAATTTCCGTGGAAAATAATGCCAATCAAACACCCAAATTAAGTTTTCCATGGAAAAATTTTAAAATTCCATGAAATTTTTTTCCTAGGAAAATAATTCCATGAAATTAATTTCTTTTCTACACATTTTCCACCTTGCAATCAAACGCACCCTAAGTGAAAAAATTTGCGCACAACGTGTGCCCACACAATTTTTTTCAAGCAATAATTGAATGTTTGATTGTAAATCAAAGTTCAAGACCACTTGCCCTCATATTTCTGCTGCATGTTTCTGTTGTTGAACGAAGAGTAAGGCAAATGTCCTCATGCTTTTTGCGCGGCCAAATTTTAAGCTTGAAGACAAGTCTTCCCTCGTTTGCGCGACGTTGTTCGAGTTAGGTAGACTGTCCTTCACGTGAAAAATCAAATCCTTGGGAGATTCAAAAAAATTTCGCATGGTGAGAGTTTCGTCTATGTTAGAGAACGAATGATTATGAGTTTGTGTGCGTATTCTAAGTGACAGACTGCTCATCAACAACAAAATTTTGTGCGCTATAGTGTTTTGTGCGCATAAATATCATTAACAACAAAATTTTGTGCGCTATAGTGTTTTGTGCGCATAAATGAATATTTTTTTTAATGCTTTTGATTCAAAGTGTTTCGAATATATGCAGAAATTCAAAATTTTTGAAGTGAGCCTTGTAGAAGCATAGAAAAATCCAAGCTTAAAAGACACTCTTAAGCTTAAAAGAGTGCAATGTGGTCCCCGTAGCTTATTTATGTGCAGTAGACTTACGTGCGTAAAAGCTGAGCAGTTACTCACGCCTAAGACTGGGTCAGCTACCAAGCCTAAAAGACCGAAGGGACTATCCACGTGGCAAGCCTAAAAGTTGTAGTGTCAACTGATTTGCAAGGAAAGTTCATCATTTTTAGACGTATAATGGCTCCACACTACCAAAATAAGTCATATTAGCGACGCCAAAGGACGTCGCTAAACAGTAGGAGAACGTCGCTACTTCTTATTAGCGACAAAATTGGCAGCAAAAAGACCATGTCGCTAATACATGGTCGCTAAGTAGAAATCCGTCGTTGTTCGTCGCTATAGTGACGTACTTTTGCGACTCCAAACATCGCTAGAATTTTATTTGTCTAGCGACGTTTGCAGACATCACGTTGCTAATTAGCGACGTAACAAGTCGTTGCTAATTGTCGCTGACAGTACAACATGTAGCGACGTTTACTCTGACAATTTTGGTTTGCCACGTCAATTTTTTTACGACTGTAGAAGCATGAAAAATCTCAGCTGATGACATCCCTTCGCCACAGAGCAGATGATACAAAGGCTCAGCCCAAGTGCTAAAAAGACAAAACAGAAGATATGGAAAGAAGTCCCTTATGTGTCACATCTACCAAAGTCTAGTACAGACACATCGAGGCTACACAAAAATGACTAATTCTGTTCGTCTACAAAGGATATGGTACAGATTCGACAGAACCTAGAGGGGTCTACAAGGGATTCGATCTTCGTCAAAGGGTAGTCCTTCTTCTTCATGCCAGAAGATTGACCTCCATCAAGGCATATTCTGACCTTTTATGGGCGCAGCCTCCCAGAAGCATATCAGTCATCAGCCAAAGCTAGCAGCTTATTGAAGCAGTTATTAGCCCGAGCCTTCAAAGAGCGCAACAGGTCACGAAGCCCTGAATGGGAAGGACATAGCACAACCTGTGGCTCTTCGGGTTGGCTATCCACCCATGACCTAGGTCGTTAGGACCTCGAAGATCTCCCAGACGTCGCCCAGAGTTGAACTCCCTAAGGAGGACATTTACGTACTTCTTAATGGCAGCGATGGCTCCTTCTACACAGAGTTCTTCTATAAGAACATGGCTCCTATGAACGAGAAAAATCTCAACCAGTAGCCAACTTATACAAGGCCGATCACCGCTCGAAGTTAAGTTTGGATCTCGCATGATAGTGAAGGATGCCAAGAAGAAGACAACAACTCTTCAGAGGAGAACTTCCCCTTTTATAGGACCGAGAATAGCCCAGAGTGCACGTCACATGGCCGACGGTCAGAATTTCCGCATTAATGGGATGAACCTAGCTAAGACTCAACACGATGAATGTACAGTCTTAGACCTTTGGAATTCCCTATATTATGGTGGTAATTAAGAGGGAAGTCCTTAAAGAGCGGGTATTTATCGCTTTTTACTTCAGAAGCCAAAGCCTCCAAGCCAGAGGCGTAACTACTCGCCTGCGCCAACCTCAAAAGCAAGATGGTGGCAGGCCCCGTCCTTTCATTTACTTCAGAAACCAGTGTCTTCACTCCATAGGTGCAGCTACCTGCCTGCGCCAACCCCAGACACACAAAGGTGTTATACCATTTCCTCCAATGCCAACGTCTTCAAAGTTCAGAGAAGCAGCTACTTACATGCGTCCACATGAGACGCAGGATGGTGATATGTTCACACCATCTTCATTCCCATGGCGTAGTCATCTGCTCTAATCCAGAAGCTTAAGTCACTTCTCTACAAGAGACTTGGGAACTCCTACTGCAACCAATGCAAGTCAGCCTGTCGCTCCAAAAGCACAGTAACCTCGCCAACTTGAAGGACAAGCCTACTCGTCGTCTACAGCACAATGACTTTGTTACTCTGAAACACAGCTTCATCCCTGCTCTAAATGCACAGAACTCTCGTCATCATTCGAAGCCAAGTTTACTCGTCGCCTGAAAGCACAGAGGCTCCGTTGTCTCCAGTCTACTCATCGCTCCAGAAGCACATCAGTACTTAGTTATCACCAGAGGCGCAGGAAGCATGGGTCTACCCCAATTGGTTTGTTTAAACCGTCTCTTGCAGAAAAGATTAGGATTAAATCATAATTGATATCATATCAGATTGATTTAAATCTTAAACGAGGATCAATTAGACTCCAAATCTAGGATGAAATCCCAAGATTTACTCGGCTGTATCCGAGCAAGCAAATCGGTACGTGCCATGTGTCACCTCCTTCGGTTATGTTGATAACCACCAGAGATCTCGATTGAGGGGAATTTCGATATTCGTCACGTGTCAGCGTCGCAGAAGCCCGTATCGTACAATGATGATAGATTCTTTCATATCTCAGGAACCCTAATGCACATTGCATATGTGTTCGGTTTTCTTTAAATAGAAGGAGTTCTCCTTCAACTTAAAGGGAGCGACAACCTTCATCTAAGAAGGAACAATCCACCAACCAACCAACGGAAGAACAACCCCCTCCAAGGGATCTTTTCCTCCAGACAGTCTCTTGATCGGCATCCCAGAGTTCCATCAAAGGTGCCAGAGAGCCAGAGCAAGTTGATTCATCGTCAGATCGTCAACGGAGTAAAGGATCCACTGCAGTGCTCAATCTCCACTGTCACTCTTTTCTAGAAACCTCTTTTCCCTGTACTTAGAATATCCTGTTTAGGACTTCCTTCTTTGTACACAGATACCTTATACGTTCAATAGAGCAAAAGTTCACTCAACCTTTTGTTATGTCGAACAAAATGGAGACTCTGCTGGGGAACACCTTCTCCTCCAACGATAAGGCGGTGATGCAATCTGATGACAACTTATTGGAATCTTCCCAAGATATACTGGTCGTACGCTTCGACCATCAAACTTTTGAAGATATCCTCTCTGATGAAAAGTCGAAGACTTCGAAGCGGTTCGTACAACCAAATAAGACTCGACGTGTTTGGAGGCCTAAGACAGCTGCAGCTAGAAGCACGATGGCGAGAACTGAGTCTCAGGACCCCCTCAATGTCGAAGCCACAAAGAAGATTCCGACTGCTACAGCCTTATCCCCTCGCCTGATTCTCGTCCTAGTAAAGCATGACGAGTAAGACGGTAGTTCTATGGTTGATCTGACGAAGGCACGACGCCAAAGGAAGCGTACACCGGTCCAACCCCTCACGATGGAAGCATTGCCGGTAAGAAGATTTGTCTTCAACAAAATTGCTTTTCCTTCAGGCGAGCCTTCGGCGGACTCTGAATACTACTCACCCGCTAGGGGTAGTAGGAAGAGATCCTAGGTGGTTCGTGCTTCGTGCAATAAGCGCACGACACCTATGGCAAACCAGAGATCTGCGTTGAGAGTGAAGGATCCACGGCTCCGAGAGCCAAGCCCGGGGTACGTCCTATGGAGAGGGAGCCATACGAGCAGCGTTCCCGCAGAAGTGACAGGAGGCTTCCCCGCCAGTTCCGCTCTGATCGTACTTGCGTGTAGCTTTCCTGCACGTACAATGGGGGTGCCATGGCGGAAGATCCAACCCTCTCCCAAGAGAAAGAAGAATATATGGTACAGGGCGTGCCTAAATCAAGGCACTCTTGCACCCAGATTACCATCAACTACTGCTGCCAGCAGACGACCGCGCCCTCATTGAGCCGACATTCCGTCTTCTAGAGACTTCAGTCCATGTTGACCCCATGCCAGAGGCTCAACAGGGGGTCGATGAGCCATAGAGAAGATGAACCCCGCATCGTCACGTGCTATGCGGTACAGTATTCCAGAGCTTTCAAGAAGCCCTCCCAGAATCCTTTTATATCGGTCGCTAAACCGAAGAGGAGGTCGGAGAGCAGCAATGCTAAGGTACCCGATGCAGGTGTGTTCCAAGGCACCCGTTCCAAATATGAATTGGGTGCCATGCCAAATACTGGGGGTAGCCAGCCTCCTACCATGCACGACAACCCTGTGTTCCGATCTGAGCAGGAGCAATACGACACGCATGCCTCCATCGGTGCAGCCAGTCACCAGACTGGGGGTAGCAACCGTGCTGAGTCCAAGGAAGATCAGAATCTTACGGTGTATCCTCAAGACGGCGAGGCTCAGGTGTCTGAGCCAGAGAGCGAAGGATCCACGGCTCCCTCGACTCATCCTCACACTTGGTCTGTGATCATGGCCGATGGCAATGAAGAAGACAACAACGAAGCTCTCAGACGTATCGAAGTCCTCGAGACAAAGTTAGATACGCTGACGGACACCATGAAGACTCTGTCCTCGGTCATAATCGACCCTACACTTGCACTTGGTCTGCCAACCAATGACGGATCTAACAGGATGCTTGCCGCCCACCAGGCAGGACCCTCCTCGGCTACTCTATCGGCTACAGGTTCTGCATTGCCGGCCAAAATACAACAGGCCATCAAGGAACTGTATGCTTGTCATGATGCCAAGGAGAATCAAGCAGCACTCCAAAAGATGGGTATCCGGCAGCCATACCCTGTCGAGTGGGACAACGTCGTCTACCCTCCCAAATACAATCTGCAGACGCTTACACCCTACAAAGGGAAGGGGTCTCATCGACAATACTTGAGGTACTTTACCTCGGTAACTGGGCACCTGCCAAAGTTTGACCGCCTCCTGTCCAACATATTCATAGGAGCCCTGTAGGGGGTAGCCTATATAGGACATGACAATGTATGAATGGTTCTGTAGTTTTCCATACGATTATATCTCGTCATTTGAAGACCTGAAGACACTGTTCGTGGACCGATTCTACGAATGAGGGATGGACATGACAATGTCGACCCTCATGGAGATTGTCCAGGGGGAGAAGGAGCCTGTTCGCGCATACATCGAGCGCTTCCGCCAGGCAGCCCTCAGATTACCGTCCGACATGCCTGAGCCCATGCCTATGGACTCTTGCCGCAAGAACATGCTACCCGCAATCAAATTGTGGCACAGTGCTCCCTGTACGGAGTGGATGCCTTTCATTACAGATGTGGACGTGGCACAAAGGAAAGTCCAGGATGTGCAGCTCCTGGGGCTACACTTTCCTACGCCTGAAGACAAGGGAAGACGCTCGTCCAGCAGCAACCCCAAAGACGAAAAAGGCAAGCAGGCCATGACCGTCAACATCTCCAAAGGTTCAGCATCCGTGAACCCCTAGTCTGCAAAAACGCAAAGGCCGAGGGAGACTTACTCCTTCAATGACGAGGATATACTGGAGCTCTTCGAGATGCTTACAAAGAGTGGCAAACTGTCCATCCCGACACCCAGGCATCCTGATGAAGTAGGAAATATGGACCATCCTAAGTACTACCATTACCACCAGTACGTCCACCACTCAACACGAGATTGCTATGTGTTGAAAAGGCAAATCCAGTGCCTCATCAATGCCAACGTCATATCATTGGATTATGAGGAGAAGTCCATCACGGCCAACATGGTTACTCTTCAGTTTGGGAGTTTTTCAGCCACAGAGGTGCAAGGCGGCATCGTCCCTATTCCAAAGGCGACAATGGAAGTAGTCAACCTTCCACCAGCACGGGACAACGCTCAAGGGCTCACCCCGTTCTCTACACCACAAGATAGAGTCATGTGGGTCCATCCTGACCTGACTCCCGACATGATAAACCAGTGATCATCGTAACTCTCTTGGGAAATATTTCATATCCTTCTCACCTCTGAAATGTTATCCTAAGTTGTGTCTACCATGTCCTCTTTACCTCTGAGTAGTCACCTCTTTCCATAGTAGCTGTAAGCTGTCATAATTTTTAGAAAACATTTTACGTCCATATTACCTCTAAAGTGTTATTCTATATTGTATCTACCATGTCCATATTATCTCTGAGTAGTCACCTTGTTATGATAACCCCAAAGTTGTCATAACACCCTAGAAAACAGTCACGCCCATATTACCTCTGAACTGTTATTCTAGTAGAAAGATACTTGCCATGTCCATATAACCTCTGAGCAACGCATTCTTTCCCTGACAATTCCCCACAATTGTTATCTATAGAACCCTTCACGTCCATATTACCTCTGAGTCGTTCTATACCCAGGAGAGTCTATCCTTACCATGTCCATATCACCTTTGAGTAAGGAAAGTGTTTCTACAAAAACTCCCGTGTTTGCCATGTCCACATAACCTCTGAGTAAACACCTTGTCCCCAATAAAGCTATCCCCTCTAAGGGAATTCTCATCTCTGTACAGGATTCACAACCATGAAGATAGACAGAACATAGAAGGAAAACAAAAACTTCAGATACAAAGAAGGTAATGTTTTCTATTACAAAAATACATATGGTCCCTGACAAACTGAGGGACAAGAAGAAGCAAGAAGTCAAAATTAGGAAGACTGGTCCTGAAGGTCTTCCAACAGGCTCCTCAGATCAGCCTTCCGCTGTGTGATCGATGCTCGGGCCCTCCTTTCGGCCTCCTAGCGTCTGACAGTCTCATCTTCGACAGAGGTCCAAGCCTGACACGTAAGAGTCAACTCTGCCTGACGGGCATTTATATCCACTTTATCCCGAGTTAGAGTCTCCGAGCATTGGCGAAGGACTTCTCCCTGGTCATCTGATTCCTTCAGGTCATCCTCAGCAAGGACCAGAGCATCCTTCAGCTTCTGAATCTGTTCCCGTAGGTCTCTGCAGTGTTCCTCCGTGGTTGCGCGACGGTGGACTCGAGCCCCTATGGCATCGGCCAGGTCGGCAATCTTTGATTCGACCTCCGCAAGTCGATCGGAGAAAGCCCGACGCATCTGCTCTTAGCGGGACTCCTCAGAAACCATCTTCTCCAGTTCCGCTGCGGCTAAGATCGGCTCAGTGCGATCGAGACCGTGGAGTTCCGGGGTAATGGTTTTTAAGTCAGCTAGCAATCCTTTTGCAATCACGACCTGAACCTCAAACTCTGGATAATTGCACAAGAGCTGCAGCTGACCTTCCACTAGGTCCCGGATCCATCCGGCTAACGGCTAACCAAGCAAGACGCCCTCTATACCACGAGTCAAAGCGTTACGGATGGCCTCCAGCAGAAGTTGGGCGCAATATTCCTTATCATCCAGACTCATTGAAGTCATTGGAGAAGCTGCAACCCAAGGACCAGAAGCGGAAGCAAGAGCCGAACTCTGCCCCTGTACTAGAACGGACACAGAAGGAGCCATCGATAAGACGCTCGATGGTTCAGATGGAATGGTTGTCTCTACAACCACCTTGACCGTCAAGACTGGCCTTGCAACAATTCCTTGGGCCCTTGCTTCGATGGCCGTATCGTCGGTCGTCTACCCGACAGTCAGAGCATTGGCTCCAGCACAGGCCCGCTTGGGAGCAGGAGGAGGAATCTTTCCCGAATCAGAACGAGCAGCGATAACGTCCCCCTATCTCCCTGGCTGGCCATGGGAGCAACTGTAAAACCCCTAAATTTTTACTATTTTTTTTATTTTAATAAATTTGATACTGATTTTTTTTATTTTGTATATTGTACGTCATGTAGTTGCATTGTACGTCGCGCGCAAAATTTTATTTTTCGTAATTGCTCGACGAGTGCGAATATGTGCGAGCGTACATATTTTTGAAAGACATTTTTCTATTTTTATAGTTTCGAAGTAATATAGATAATAATTATTTTTAGCTATCATACCAAAATTTTCAAGTTTATGATTTTAATTATGAAAGGCCTTTCATTTATACAGTTATAATAATAAATAATTTTTCCTATAAAATGGTATATTAGAAAAGTATATTTATGTAAATATTATTTGGACATACATATATATTTCGTAATTATTTATTAGTTTATTTTTTATGTAATTTTCAAAATTATTATTATTATTATTTTTTGAAAATATATTTTGAAATTATTGTGCCAAATTAAATCTTTGATTAGATTTTTGGATTTAATTTAAATAGTTTAAATTTAAAGATAGAATTTTTAATTTGAGTTTAGATTACCTTGATTTAAATTGGAATTGGATTTGGATTATTTTTGATTGAATCAATTTAAATGGATTTAAATTAAATTACGAATTATCTAATTGGGTTTAAATTTTTTCCCAAATCTTTATCCAACTGGGAATTCCCACCTCCTATATAAGGAGAGGTACTCATCCATAGAATCCAACTCCATAAATTCCTCCACCACAAATGTGCATGCACCGTGTCAGTGTCCATATCTTATTCCATTGTTACATATACAATTCATCCCCGTGTCCGACAAACCCGGACATGATTTCTCCATCAACTCATCCCTACCGTGTCAGACACTCCCCGACACGGACTCACCTAATTCTAAACCTAAACCGAGGTTCTGCACCACTCCGCCTCGACCACCCGAACGCCCACCTTGCTTCACCACCTCGGCCACCCCACGACTGTCCCAGCCACAACATCGACCCCTCCTAGTGATCGGCTGCCTCCTTGGCCACAACCGAACCATTCCTACCACCCAAACCTCCGGCAATGCCGTAATCCCAAACCACCAGCACCAGCCTCCATCCCGAGCACAGCCAGTCTCTGCCCTACCATCGAAATACCACCACCGCCACCATCGCCAACGGCCAGCCCCAACCTGATCTCCCATCCACAGCCTTGCCACCACCCGACACCCAAACCAGCACCCTCATCCTTGGACACCGCCACCAACGGTGCCGTCCCAAACCACCACCGCAGGCCGGCCCGCCGAAAAACCCAAAATCCCAACAAAAGCTAAACCTCTCACACGATATTGCTGCGACCTCCGCCGTATTGAGCGACCAGCACCACCGCAGTCATCTCCTGGCCCTACCACCGCCGAGTCCTCCGCCATCACGACCATGCCCTAGCCGCCTGCCTCCAGCCGTGAGGTCTCCGCCGTCCGTTGATCTCGACATGCTTTCCGATTCCCCGCCGGAGCAGCACCCTATCCGCCGCACTTTTGC
The DNA here is from genome assembly GCA_029216955.1 of Iris pallida. Lineage (NCBI taxonomy): Eukaryota > Viridiplantae > Streptophyta > Magnoliopsida > Asparagales > Iridaceae > Iris > Iris pallida. Next base: position 2,663,922 of record JANAVB010041817.1, read on the forward strand.
GAGCCTGGCCGCCACCGGAGCGGTGAGCCCCGACCGACCTTCCTCTCCTCAACGGGAGCGCCACTGCGAATTTTGTCCACCATGTCTCCTTCCGAGACACCAATGGCTGGAAATACCCCCAGTCGAGCCTCCGTCATCTCACCGAGGGAGTGCCGGGCAGCCACGCGTTCTGCGCCACCCCCGTGCCAGGGACGTGCGGCCTTCGGCGCTGCTGACCACCGTCGACGAGCCACCGACCGACGAGCTCTGCACCAGCAGGCGCCCTCCTCGCCTCGAAACCCCGCCGCCGCTGATCTCCATCGACTAGCCATCTCCGCCGGCCGGGAAGCCCTAGCCGCTCGCCTCTGTGCGCCGAGCCCAGCCCCCGAACCCCTCTCCACTCCTTCGCGTGCGTCCGTCGCACTTCGCCCCACCTCGCCAGCCTCCGTAGCTGCCGGACCACCGATCCCCTCCGGTCCCGCCGCTCTCACGAACCGCCTCCTGCTCCTCTCCTTCTCCGCCGCGGGAAGCGACCTCCGCGGGAGCGTCCAGCCGCTCGCCGTGGCCAAAGCCACCGCCTCCGCCCTGCTTCCCCTCTCCTCCGCGCTTGCCGCACCCCTGGCCACCTGAGTCTATTCCTCCGCTCTTGATTCCCGACCGCCTCTCCTCTCTCTCCCTCTCTCTCTCTCTGTAATAAATTTGGGGGAGGGAATAGGAGCTAAATAGTAATAATTTAGGGTTTAATATTATTAGTTATTATTACTGTTATTATTATTTTTTTTTATTATTATCATTATTATTATTATTATTGTTATTATTATTATTTTTTTGGTTGTTTAATTAGTATAAAGGAAAAGACAACTACAGTCGTTTGATGCTTTATATTATTATTAGTATTATTGTTATGAGTATTATTTTTTCTTTGGTTGATCTATTTGATAAAAACATATAGGTATGATTCATAAACGGGTATTGTAATGTTTGCCATTATTAATATAGTAGTAATATTTTTTGGTAAATTTTATAAAATAATTATAGTAATATATTTGTGAAAAATATTATTACAAGTTATTTCAACTATAGCTTTTTTGAACTATAAAATTTCTATCTTACAAATTTTATTTTAATCTAAAAATATTTTAACTAACAAAATATAGATTTCTACCTAAAAATAGTATTTTGACAAACTTGGAGTTTTAGCCTAAAAATATTGTTATTATTTTCAAGCAGGTACTTTATCTAAAATTTAATTTACTAATAAAAGCTAGTTTTCAAATATTATAGATATTTTCTAACAATAGAATATATTATATTCCTTCGATTATCTTGCGGTCCATGACTAAATCCCATTATCCCTATCCTCGTGCCACATTGATCATCGCAGCACACCAGGCGTCCTACCAGGCAAGACACTTTGTCATTTGTTGTTTATTTATTTTAGCTCATATTTCATGCATTATTTTTTTATGCAAAATAAACTGCGATACATGGCATAACCGGTTAGAACTTACTTTTCAGTTATATTTTCTGCTATGTATTATTTTTCTTACACATTAAACCTAGATTTAAGGGACCACCTTGTGTGTTGCATTCATTGGCCTTGACACGTTGTACCATAAAGTTGTGTGTCGCATGTAGAACACGGACATGCGTGACTGGCTGGCCACCGGTACGTATAAGCCGTGCGATAGGAATAACCGCTAATAGAGGTTGCATGCTTAGTTTGACTTAGCGGTTAATAGAGGTTTTATGTTGTGGATACAACATAATAGGCATTGGGTGGGAAGAACAATTCCTTAATGTATGGGTCATATATGCACTGTCCTGATTGTCGGTTATCTCCAATGGGAGGTACGGTCCTGATTGCCGGTTATCTCCAATAGGAGGTACGGTCCTGATTGTCAGTTATCTTCAGTGGGAGATACGGTCCTGATTCTTGATATTCCTGATCCGGCCCATGCGTCAAAGGTTTGTTCTTATTGCATTATCACTGTAGACTGGTTAGGCACCTGATTGCATACATATTTCTTTCTTTATATTATATATCACAGTTATTATGGCATGATATTATGTGTCTTGTTACGTCCCTCTGAGGATCTGGTTATCTCTCCAGGTGTGTGCTCTTGTCTGTCGCAGGTGTTCTAGCTCTAGCCGTGATCATCGTTATTTCTTCGAGGATGATTGCACTTGGATCGTCTTCGCTTCGCTCGCCAAAAATTATTTCTTTTCCCATGTATTTTTCTCTTACTTGTTGGTAGTGGATTTGTCTCCGCCCAACATATTGTATCAAAATAATTTATTATCATTATATGATATCTTTTATTCATTTATTTTGTGTGGATGAGATTAGTTATGGTTCTACTGTATTTTACAGCTAATGTATTCATACGAGGTTTTCATATATTAGAGTGTACTTCGTATGAATACAGCTGGCATGTCTACGTTCCTAGTCCTATATATTTTGGGACTGGGACGTTACAGCAACCACAGCTGCAGGCCTTGCTATTCTTTGGAATGGCAAGCAATCCAAATCCAGGAAGCAGATGTCCAAGATGTCATTGACGCCCACGACATCCAGAGCATGGGGACGTCTCGAGATCCAGTAGTAGTTCTACTACGGCTTCTCCGGATGAAAAGTTTTGCCACTGATGGCCGCCTCAAACAAACTCCAGGGTCGTCAATAGCCGAGTGTCGGGCAAGCAAGGCCATTATGGAAGTAGCCGAGTCTTCTCTTGGAAGGGGTAGTCCTTTATATAGACTATTCATGTGGTCCAAGCACGAGGCAGATGTCGATCAGAAGGAAGCTTACAAGTTAAGCCAAAGCTCTACTCCATGTCAGATGATAGTACTGCGAGTGGCCGAAGGAATATGACTTTGAACCTCCTCTGCTAAAGAGATTCGCAATCCATGTAAATATACAAGAGGCTCCAATATCAAGAAGTCATCAAGAGCTCTTGCTCTGAAACAATGACTCAGTACAATTAATGCTAAAGAGCTAGACGTGACACCAGCCATCACCCAGCTCGTATAATCCTGCCACGTGTTTATGCTTAAGTTCAAAGTATCCCGAGCTTGACTCAAGTTCGGGACACTTTGAAAGGGGTCTTGTAGAAGCATGAAAAATTTCAGCTGATGACATCCCTTCGCCACAGAGCAGATGATACAAAGGCTCAGCCCAAGTGCTAAAAAGACAAAACAGAAGATATGGAAAGAAGTTCCTTATGTGTTACGTCTACCAAAGTCTAGTACAGACACATCAAGACTACACAAAATGGACTAATTCTGTTCGTCTACAAAGGTTATGGTACAGATTCGACAGAACCTAGAGGGGTCTACAAAGGATTCGATCTTCGTCAAAGCGCAGCCTTCTTCATGCCAGAAGATTGACCTCCATCGAGGCGTATTCTAACCTTTTTATGGGCACAGCCTCCCAGAAGCATATCAGCCACTCGGCCAAAGCAAGCAGCTTCCTGAAGCAGTCATTAGCCCGAGCCTTCAAATAGCGCAGCAGGTCGTGAAGTCCTGAATGGAAAGGACATAGCACAACCTGTGGCTCTTCGGGTTGGCTATCCACCCATGACCTATGTCGTCAGGACCTCGAAGATCCCCCAAGCGTCGCTCAGAGTTGAACTCCCTAAGAAGGACATTTACATACGTCTTAAGGGCAGCGATGGCTCATTCTATACAGAGTTCTTATATAAGAACATGGCTCCTACAAACGAGAAAAGTCTCAACCAGCAGCCAACTTATATAAGGCCGATCGTCGCTCAAAGTTAAGTTTGGATCTCGCATGATAGTGAAGGATGCCAAGAAGAAGACAGCAACTCTTCATAGGAGAACTTCCCCTTTTATAGGACCGAGAATGGCCCAGAGTACACGTTACATGGCCGACGGTCAGAATTCTCGTATTAATGGGATGAACGTAAGACTCAGCACGATGAATATCCGACTTAGACCCTTGGAATTCCCTATATTACGGTGGCAGTTAAGAAGGAAGTCCTTAAAGAGCGGGTATTTATCGCTCTTTACTTCAGAAGCCAAAGCCTTCAAGCCAGAGGCGCAGCTACTTGCCTGAGCCAACCTCAGAGGTAAGATGGTGGTAGGCCCCGCCTTTCCTTTACTTCAGAAACCAGTATCTTCACTCCAGAGGTGCAGCTACCTGCCTGCGCCAACCCTAGACACACAAAAGCGTTATACCCTTTCCTCCAAAGCCAACGCCTTCAAAGTTCAGAGAAGCAGCTACTTACATTCGTCCACATGAGGCGCAGGATGGTGATATGTTAAAACCATCTCCATTCCCATGGCACAGTCATCTTCTTCGATCCAGAGGCTTAAGTCACTTCTCTACAAGAGACTTGGGAACTCCCACTGCAATCAATGCAAGTCAACCTGTCGCTCCAAAAGCACAGTAACCTTGCCAACCTGAAGCACAAACCTACTCGTCGCCTACAGCACAGTGACTCTGTTACTCTGAAACACAGCTTCATCGTTGCTCTAAATGCACAGAAGTCTTGTCGTCATTCGAAGCCAAGTCCACTCGTCGCCTGAAAGCACAGAATCTCTGTCGTCTCCAAAAGCATGGTCTACTAGTCGCTCTAGAAGCACAACAGTACTTAGTCCTCACCAGAGGCGCAGGAAGCATGGGTCCACCCCAATTGGTTTGTTTAAACCGTCTTTTGTAGAAAAGATTGGGATTAAATCATGATTGATATCATATCATATTGTTTTAAATCTTAAACGAGGATCAATTAGACTCCAAATCTAGGATGAAATCCCAAAATTTACTCGGCTGTATCCGAGCAAGCAAATCGGCACGCGCCATGTGTCACCTCCTTCGTTTATGGTGATAACCACCAGAGATCTCGATTGAGGAGAATCTCGATGTCCGCTACGTGTCAGCGTCGCAGAAGCCCGCACCGTACAATGACGACAGATTCTTTCACATCTCAGGAATCCTAATACACATTGCATATGTGCTCGATTCTATATAAATGGAAGGAGTTATCCTTCAACTTAAAAGAGAGCAACAACCTTCATCTAAGAAGGAACAATCCACCAACCAACAGAAGAACAACCCTCTTCAAGGGATCTTTTTCTCCAGACAATCTCTTGATCGGTGACCCCAGAGTTCCATCAAAGGCGCCAGAGAGCCAGTGCAAGGTTGATTCATTGTTAGATCGTCAATGGAGTAAATGAGCTACTGCAGTGCTCGATCTCTACTGTCACACTTTTCCAGAAACTTCTTCTCCCTGTACTTAGAATATCCTGCTTAGGACTTCCTTCTTTGTACACAGATACCTTATACGTTCAATAAAGCAAAAAGTTCGTTCAACCTTTTGTTATGTCGAACAAACATCAAGGCAAGTTTATACTTACCCAAACTTGTGTTTTAGTTTAATAATTAATTTCATTGTATATTAGAACTACTGTATCGACACTTGACTCACGGGATCCCTCTCGGATCGTACTGACTCATTGACTCGGGATTTGGGGAGTAGTGTTAACACCTATGGTCAAAGCCCTCTACTGAATCTCTGTGGATAACGGAAGCCCAACCCACTTGGGCCGAAGTCGGATCGTGTTCACTAGAACACTTACTACATCTATTCCTAACCAGCCACAGGATGTTACGCACTCAAAATACTATTGCTAGTTAGATTGCATCATCTCATTTCATTTCCAAAAATTATTTACATAACTGATTCTTTATTTATTATTTAGAAATATATTTCTGTTATAAACTGCTTCTTGTCTCACTTTTAATTATTAAATAAGATGCTGGAATGGATTTGTATGTTCTTGTTCCCATTGTGATGATGAGAAGCTGGCGTATAGTTCTTACTACGGACCCGACTTGGGTTCCGAGGAGTTAGCTGAACCAGGACAGAAGAACCAAGAGTCGTAGTTGCACCCTTCTGTTTAGTTCTTTTCTTAAAAGTTGTAATAAATGAACAAGTTGTAACAACTGGATGTTTATTCTGCTTATGTTTGCTTTACTTAGACTCTGGTTTCATTCAATTGTTTAATAAAGTTTTATTCTATATTTAGAATATTTGTGCCTGCGTTGCTACTGATTGACACGGCCGTCTCATAAAGGTGCAGGCTGGACATGATCCGACTGGATCCCGTATGTTGGGATCGAGTCGTGACATATTTTCAGTGGTGGCCCATGCAGGTCAGCAGTTCTGCAAAATTTGGTCTAGTCAACTTAGTCTAGACAAACATGCAGTCTTGCACCTTGACTTAGGTCTAAGTACGACTTCAGGAAAATAGCCCAGAAATAATTAGAACACTTAGAACATTAGAACTTTTGAACATTACAACATTTAGAGTATGAGAACTCGTCACAACATAGGACCGACGCTTTACTTGTATGCTTTAGGCCTTGTAACTTATTATTTTATTATTTATCTTCCTTTCATTCTAGAGAATGGTTGACGAAGGTCTTACACGATCTTGATTAACTAGAAACCTCACCCAGATTAGGCCAAGACTTATAAGTTGTGTTTGTTATTATATTCTTAATAATAATGTTGTATAAAATCATAGGATTAGTTGGAAGTTGAGGCTATAGTTATCATCTCAATTGTGTTAGAAAACATGCCTGCCATTAATAACCAGTCACCAAGCTTTAGCCCATTCCTTCTACTTTTCTAAATCGGATTTCATTATCAGAATACCTTAATCAAATTGTGATGCCTTCATTTTGACATGGAAACATAGCCTTTACCCTATTTGACTTAATCAACCTAGAATCCTTGCAACTACTGGTGTATTCAAATTAGTATGATCTTTATCCATTTCAGACCATCCAACTTTATAATTTCTACAAACATCTTTGCTTCGAATGTGACATTAATCCTATTTGACCCCAAGGAAAAAGTTACATTCATTATGATAACATTTCGTTATGCGTTTACCCTTTGAAAATCATATGGATTTAGTTGAAAGAGTATTCAACAAACCTCCCTGGCATTGCAGATGTGCACTGTAGCCAATTACCCAATTTACGAAAACTGTAAGTTTACTGCAGCCAGATGCGCACTGGCGGGGCATAAACTTTAGTTAAGGTGATTACGGATACACATTGGTTTTTGAGTATTGTTGAGACTACGATCTAGACCCGTTATGTTTTAATCTGAGTCATAAAGCTAAAGGCTTACTGCAGCTAGATGTATATGCACTAGCGAGGCATATGTTCTCAAGCATTATGGTATTAGATTAAAAATATGATTACTATCAGTTTTGTATCACTTTCAAACAATCATTGACTTCTCAGATCAAACTCTTATTCTTATACTTGATCCTTTCACCTATTTTATCAAATTTATTATCTCAATAGTGCCATTAGCATTCAAATTGCAAATCATTCATATCATTATTGAGTTTAAACTTTCTTAGCACATTTATCATTTCAAATACCCATGTATTATAGTTAGACCCTATTATCTACAGTAAGAAGGTAGTTCCCAAGTTCAAGGTTTGTAGAAGAAGATGAAGCAGTTAGAGACAGCCCCCACACCAAGGACTAAGACTTTGAAAACTAGTGCTAAGAGAATCTAGAGTTGTTAGTAGCACTAGGTGATTCTTCGTGAAGTTGTGACCGAATAACTTTAGAAGAATTCTAGGATAATCTTCCTATAATTTTCTGATGATGTGAAATGAATCTTAGTTACACTCTTATTTTGGCGAATGTCTTTCATAATGTCATGTTTTTCTTACAATGCAATTTCTGAAAACTTTGAGGATTTCAATTTTAGGGAGAAGGTCGGTAAAAATTATTGAGATATGAATTGTCAAATATATATTGATGTTAAGGTTAGGAAGAATATTATGGGAGATGAAGGTTTACGTTTAAAATTTGTAACAAATTTTTTGATTAAGGATGCTAGATCATGTATGTAAATTAGGATTTGAATCAAATATATATACATGTTGGTGGAAATAGAAGTCTAAATTTCAAAAATGATAACAGATATATCGATTACAAAAGAGTGTCATTCGGGACCGATTAAATACAGATAAAGATTGGGCGGATAATCTAAAACAATATTCTCCAAGAGAGATCATATCTTCAGTGACATCATTCTTGTATGTAGTAGTGACAAGCCTATGACTGTAATTTTGCCAAATCAGTGTAACTATTATTTAGTTTGTCTTTTTCAATTCTTGGATATTGTAGCAACGTTAAGTTTTTCAGATATAGGATATTGGTAGATAGAGGAAAACTACGACAAACAAGAACATGTATGAGTATGGAATAATTTCAACAATGACAATTCATCATGATAATTAAGGATTACCACCTAGAGAAGGAATTATACAGAGACGAGATATAGAAATATCTAATCGAATAGCAAGATGAACGAGGCAAAAAAAAATATTGCGAGAATATTATGTATGCTTGGTTAGCAATGATAAAATGACTAAATTTGCACAAATCCTTCGGTAATTGATGATTCAGAAATAGAAGCAGAAATCCACAATTGTGGATAGTGACTGTGTTTCAAAGGAGGGAATAATGTTATTTTGAAAAGAGTGCATGAATTGATCAAGATATTTTCCATTGTCGATTAGCCATGGGACAGGTAGCATAGTTTCTTTTGAGGTAGTTAAGAGTGTAATGCCCTTGCTTGTTGAGAATTGATTATAACCTATCTCTATCCTTAAATTTTGAGGATGAAATTTTTAAGGAGGTAAGGTTGTAAAACCTCTCAACTCTCCACTCGACCCCACGTTCCCACTTCTCCCTCAAATCCCTCTCCATCACTCCTTATTAAACTCAACACCACCAAACCCCATATCACTCATTCTTTACCTCCTCCAAACACCACAGCATACCAAACCCTCTCATTCTTCCTCCCCAACTCCACACAACCACCGGCACCTTTTTCCTCCTTTCTCTCCCTTCACTCTTAAACCACCATCACTGTCTCTCTCTTTTTCCCCCACACAGCACCTTTCCCTTTCTCTTGAAACCCACTCCCCTGACCCCGTGCCCTCCGGCTGACCCGCGGCCGACCCACGCAGATCACTTCCGCCGACCAGCACCCCCGTCGTCCAACACCCGCACGCTCGCACGACAGCGCCTGTGTACCACTCCCCGCGTGTACCAGCGGCTCCCCCGCCCGCGCGGCAGCCCGTGCGCCGCTTTCCGACCGCGCCAGCGTCCCCCGGCTGCGTCAGCTCGTTCCCGCATCCCGTACGTGTGTCCCGCGTGCCCATGTGCGCACTTCCCGTGTGCGTACGCTTTTCGCGTGCGTTCCGAGTCCGAGGCCTCCCCATCGGTACTGTCAACGGCCTTTCGGTTAGCCCAGAACTCTATATTAATTTTCAGAATGCAAAAACCCATTTCTTTTTCGACCAGAATTGACAGAATAAAGCTATATCAATTCCGGAATAGATAGCTAGTTTCTTAATATGGACCTTATGTTTGTAATAGATTTTAATAATTAGTTAACGTGATGATTAGCCTATTATTAGTATTAATTAGGCCGTATCATATAAATTGTATATTAAGTGGTAAGTTAATAGATTAAACGATTGACTAAATGTTTAATTACGACTATCGTAGAAGCACGTTATTTTAGATATTAATTAGTTATATCAAAACCTATTTTTAGTATAGACAAAAAAGGAATTTTAGGTAATAAACGCTAGTTTTTCTCCATATAAAATCCTTAAGTTATTTGTATAATTAAATAATTTCTTATTAATTACTATATGAAATATTTTCATAATAAAATCGTTAAATTAGTTTAGTAAGTTTTTATTGTATTAAAAATAAAGGTTTTAGACGATATTCTTAATAAGCGTCTTAACTATGTTTCTAAAACCTTAGGTTTTACTAAATAAATAATTTTCATAATTTTACTATTAAAATAGTTTCTTATTATTTAAAAATATCTTTAAAATATTTTGTATAGTTTATGTAAATAAATACTATTTAATTTCAAAGGTTTTTCCAGTATTTGATATGAGTAATTCTAACGATAATATTAGTTTACGAAAAACCTTTATTAATTTACTAATAAATAAAATATACTTTTTTTGCATTATTTGTAAATAATAGCTTATTAGGAAATTATTTTTAGCAAATATTTTTTATATGTGATTTTAAAGTATTACAAGAATATTTGCACGATTATCTTCAATATCAGAATACCTATTAGTTGTCGCATTTTTATTATTAAATAAATTAATGATGTTCTATTTTAAAAGAAATAATAAGTTTTACTATTTAATTACAAAAATGTAATTTTCTTATATTATTAACTTAGAGTGCTCTAAAATACTTTTATAATTAAATATTTGCTTATTTAGACTATCAGTGATTTAGGGCCTAGACCTTAACGTCATTAATTTATTAATTAGGATTGTAGCAACCGTAGATTGGCAACTAAGTTACATTTCATTAATGTAGGTTTTCAGGTTCGGAACTTAGTCTGATGTTTCCTGTCATCACCTACAGCACCGGGAACATCAAGGCAAGTTCATACTTACCCAAACCCGTGTTTTAGTTTAATAATTAATTTCATTGCATAGTAGAACTACTGTGTTGTCATGTCCCTGAACCAGAATACTGGAGAGCAGGGGACAGACATAGCCAGCTACGTACATCAAAGTGCAACCCACCTCGCAATACGGTCACGGCTGTCTAGATGCATGAGGAATAAACTACAATCCATCAGTCTCTATGGTCAGGAACAAGCCTAGTGTCTCAATCTCAAGCAAGCAAATAAAAGTTACAAGATGTTAGATCATCAGATATACAAATTAAGGCATTTTAAATATTTTGATGATCATGAAACTAGTCATACAAAATATGAAGACTAGCAAGAGTTTATGTCATATATGATCAACCCTAGGATTTGTCAATCATGTAACAGCCCTTAGGCAGACAGAAATTTAAGTTTCAACACGAGCTAACACTTGCTCGACGGCTAAACGCCTCAAAAGAATAATTTACAATAGAGTGGGAGAACAAAATAAGAAAAAAATTACGTCTGGTGTTCACATCTACTGATAAGCAGGAAGATCCTCGGGTATCACTCCGAAATCTGGCCATACAAAACCAGCTGGATTAAACCCCAAAAAGAGCAAGTGCCACAAGGGAGGCTTCATTAAGAAACTAAAACCAGCAGATAATAAAATAGAAGAATAAATAAACGAACATGCTTAAATGACAAGAAGATAAGGTTAGAATAAAATAATAGCTTGCATTAAGAGAGGGAATATAATTCTCATGCTAATCACGAGCAAGCATTCAGGCACGACCAATCAAGTCCTACGGCTTGCTATCTAACTAGGTTATCACATGCCTAGTTACTAGCAAGATGTAATGAGATGTTCCCGCAGTCACAATCCCTGCAGCTATACAGGTTATCCAGGCGAGGTGATTTATAAGATTTACAAGAGTTATCAAGATTACTAGTATACTTTCAGTACTTATGTTTTTAAGAAGTGCCCCACATGACAGTGGGCTGAAAATGTGCCTTACTCGTCGGTAGGCTACAAGTCCCTCAGGTGTGGCCGGGATAACGGGATCGCCTGTAACTAGAAAAAATCTCTCTATATGAACTACTTGATCAATCTAGTCATTAACCTAGTCAGATTTATTGTGAATTCCTGACCGTGGTAACCAGGAATTCATGTCCTAGACATGATACAAGACGAGACAGGTAGCTTGTACATGCACAATCAAGAAAGTCAACTACGGTGTCAAGACCAAAGTTACTTTGCAAGTCAGGGTAGCTGTCGCAACAGTCTTTCAAGATTATACATGTCATGTCAGGTTACTTGTTATGTCAAGAGTACTTGTCTGGAGTGCGCCTCGATGGGCCACTTATCAAGAGTTATCAAGACGGGTTCATATTATCATGTTTAAGTCAAGTTCAAGTTACTATCTTAAGACTATCAAGTGTCAAGTCGGGTCGTCGCAATTTAGGCCAAGTATAGAAAACATGCAAAGAAGATCGAGAACACCCACACCCATGTGTGATTGAAACTATAAGTCATATATGAACTCTAATTAAAGTGAGACATGAAGATTCTTGAAGCCAAGACAAAGATATACAACTTTTAAGTTTTGAGTTTTTCAAGATTCTAGCTACAAAATAGCTTAAACGGGCAAAAATAGTCATTTAGAGTGATTCATGCACGGGCAAAAGGTGCATGGCACAAGGTGCAAGGCATGCGAGGTACAAGGTACACGAGGTGTAAGATGCACGAGGTGCGCGAGGTGCAATGTACACGAGGTGCGCGAGGTGCACGAAGTACAAGGTGCACGAGGTACACGAGATGCAAGGTGCACAGACCAAAAGGTGCACGAGGTGCAAGGTTAGCGGACTAAATGGTGCGCGAGGTGCAAGGTGCACGAACCAAAAGGTGCGCGAGGTGCAAGGTGCGCGGACCAAAAGGTGCATGAGGTGCAAGGTGCGCGGACCAAAAGGTGCGCGAGGTGCATGAGGTGTCGTCCCTACCAGCAAGCTTTTGGCCATGGAGTTTTAGAAACTTCCAATGTCCATAACTTGGGCTAAAGGACTCGAAGTTGGACAAAATAAAATCTAAACTGAATGAAATTGAATTCTCTACAATATGAAACAAGTAGTTTTCGAAAATAACAAAGTTTAAGAGATCAAAACCAAGAAAAAACTAAAGAAACTATAAACTTAGATCTACAAAAATGTAATCATCAAAATCAAAATCTACAAGTTCTAAAGAGACTTAGAATCAAGCAAGGAAGACAATGGAACAATAAAATTTGAGGTCCATCATGAAGCAAGTTGCACTTGCCTAGGACTTGGTAGGTGGGAGGAGTAAATGAAGAAGATGAAGAAGTAATAAGGAATAATGGAGGAGAGAGAGAGAGAGGAGTTGGTTTTTATACAAACCCTTCTCATCTCAAACCACAACAAACCAAGTCAAGCCAAGCCAAGCTAAGTTGAACCAAACCGAATTAAACCAAGGCAAGATTAAACCAAGACTAGGCTAAGCAAGACAAGTCAAAATACGGGTCACCTGACAAAAGTCAGAATTCCGTACACGTATACTAAAAATATGTATAGCAGAAAATGGGAGTGACATGTATCGACACTTGGCTCACGGGATCCCTCTCGGATCATACTGACTGCTTTACTGACTCATTGACTCGGTGTTTCGGAAGTAGTGTTAACACCTGTGGTCAAAGCCCCCTACTGAATCACTGTGGATAGCAGAAGCCAAATCCACTTGGACCGAAGTCGGACCGTGTTCACTAGAACACTTACTGCATCCATCCCTAGTCGGCCACAGAATGTTATGCGCTTAAAACACTACTGCTAGTTAGATTACATCATCTCATTTTATTTCCAAAAATTATTTGCATAACTGATATTTATTTATTATTTAGAAAATATATTTTTGTTATAAACTGCTTCTTGTCTCACTTTAATTATTAAATAAGATGCTGGAATGGATTTGTATATTCTTGTTTCCCTTATGACTGAAGACCAATATTTTAGGTTACTGCGACGACGATGAGTTGGCCTATAGTTCTTACTACGGATCCGACTTGGGTTCCAAGGAGTTAGCTGAACCAGGACAGAGGAACCAAGAGTCCTAGTTGTACCCTTCTGTTTAGTTCTTTCCTTTTCTTAAAAGTTGAAATAAATGAACAAGTTGTAACAACTGGATGTTTATTATGCTTATGTTTGCTTTCTTAGACTCTAGTTTCATTCAAATGTTTAATAAAGTTTTATTCCGTATTTAGAATGTTTGTGCCTGCGTTGCCACTGATTGACACAGGTTACTGCCGCTGTCTCACAACGGTGCAGGCTGGACATGATCCGACTGGACCCAGTATATTGGGATCGGATCGTGACAATTTGTCTTCGTAAAAAGATTTTTTTTGTTATAGGATATCCAAACGTTATATAGTAGAATACCAATAGACAAGTGGGCTAGTCAGAATTAAAAAAAAAAAAAATTGCCATCGCTGTCAAATTATCTTTCCCTTCCTTCGTTCTAACAGTCTGACGCTCTCAGACTCCTATACCCTTCCGTCGTTGTCAATCCATCTGTCTCAATCTCCTCTGCCTTTTCGTCGTTGTCAATATCCCTTGTGTGTTTCTTGGTCCTCTTGGATGTAACTGAAGAAGAGAATACGTTACAATTTTTTTATTTTTCCTTCTATTATTATCATGTGTACTACCCCCAAACATTTTTAGATTTTTTTTTTATTTATTTTTCTAGTACATTAATTTAATCTTTGGTAAGTTTTGATTGCACAACTTTTAGAGTTCGTCTCATGTCTCAAAATCTAAAGTCCGGTACTGTCAAATTACACATGCATGTCGCTATCGAGGAGGAGATCAAGCAGCTGGAGCCCCGAGGCAAGATACGAGGTTTTAGGCAGGCAAAGGGGCCGAGTTATTGCACCGCAACTGTAGGTGGTCTGCGCTCCCGACAATGGGGGTTCCACTTTCAGCAGATAATGGAGATTGGGATGTTACACAAAGGCTTGAGTTGGGGTTCCACTTATCTGCAGGTAATGGAAGAGATTGGGTTGGGTTTCCGTCCCATTCCGTTCCCACTTCAGCAGATAATGGAAGAGATTGGGATGTCATACAAGTCTTGAGTGGTGGTTCCACTTCGGCAAATAATGGAGGTTGGGATCTCCATAGGGATACAGGAGCTCACATATCAATTGCACCGGTTATAGTTAGAGTAATGCTATTCGTATCTCCAAATTGTTTCTCCAATACATATCTTGTTATGTGGCAGCTGACGTAGCATGTTAAATAATATTATGTGTCATCTGACATGATCGATGACATGACAAATTTTAACCCAAAAAGTTAATTACTTAATTTTGTCCATATTAATTTAATGTTAATATTAATTAATGTTAACATTAATATTAATTTAATGTTAATATTAATGTTAACGTTAATATTAATGTTAATATTAATATTATTGTTAATATTAACGATAATATTAATTTTAATGTTAATGTTAACATTAAGTTTAATGTTAATTTGAATTTGAATTTTAAATTTTGTCACGTCAGCTGTCGCATCAACATATCACGTTAGCTATTATGTAAGAAAAGATAATTTGGAGATACAAATAGCATTATTCTTATAGTTAGCACTTGCTGACATTTTGGAATTGTGCATGGATAGATGCAGTTAGAACAGTCTTTCTTCGTATGTGTTGCACCAGTTGTTATAGAAGTTTTTTTTTTCCTTTCCTTTTCAAAGTGTTGTTGTAAAGACAAATGAAGTTACTATCATTCACAAAAAATGTAGGAAGAGAAGTGATCTATATTTCTTGGCAGATGAATTTTCTTTTGGGTGGGGGGGAATTTCTGGTTCCTTAGTAATGAAACATTTCACTGTTTTTGAAACATTTATATGTCAATCGGATTAGATTGCAGATTCTCATGCCATTCAAAGTGGTCTTATCAAACTACAGTCCCACTTTCCACGTCACCACATAGTAATGATTGATATGAGTCCGACTAATAATTTTTGACACGTGGTATTGTAATGTTCCGTCCCGCTCAGTTAATCGGAGGAATTGGAACACCGACGACGTTCGAACTTAGCCTCGCAACGGCTTGTTCGAAGACACGCTCATGTGGGGTAGTTTCGGTGAACTTGTCTCATCTTAGTCTTCACATAATAAATCGCATGTTTTCAACTTGCACAAGTTAGGCTTGATAAT
Source organism: Iris pallida (assembly GCA_029216955.1). NCBI lineage: Eukaryota > Viridiplantae > Streptophyta > Magnoliopsida > Asparagales > Iridaceae > Iris > Iris pallida. The sequence continues at coordinate 2,679,609 of JANAVB010041817.1, forward strand.
AAAAGAGGCGCATCCACATAGCGAAGGGAAGCGAAGGGAATAATCCCGACGGACCGGAATGTGTTAGAACATGGAAAAAGGTCCCACGGTCTGCATAGAAGTTTGCTCAGCGTGCTTTCAAAATGACACTCGGTCCTTCGTCCCGTGGCTTGGGAGAAGGATAGTTGGTATTCGCCAAAAAGATTGGGATTAGCCTAAGTCATAGGCGTCGCCCGCGTATATGCTTGATAAGCATGCACGGTCCCATTGTCCAAGGCTTGGCATAGCCTTCGTCTGTCCCGTGGTTTAAGTTGTATTGCACGGCTTGTGGCTTAAGTTTAGGCACCCAAAGAGCTTGGTTGTTCAAGTCGAACGCGTGCACAACACGTTTTCATGATGCGAAGCTTGGCGTAGCCTTTGGTCGTCAAGTCGTTACCTGAATAAGTTAGACAAGGATTTTGCTGGGCTATCGAAGTCATCAAGCACTATTCCATGTTATCTGCGGTTGTCAAGTCACATAGTCCCACGAGAACAAGGCTCATCATATAAAGTATGTGACTTGAGCGATAGTGTCGCCCAGAGAACAAGTCAGTCTAAGGCACGAGCCACGGTTGGTTTAGTGAAAAGCATGCCACGGACAAAGGAAGTACATGAGACCGGTCCCGCTACTTGGGATTCTCGATAGGGAAGTTTACGAGATCGGTCCCGCTACTTGGGAGTCTCGATAAGGAAGTACACGAGATCGGTTCCGCTACTTGGGAGTCTCGATAAGGGAGTACACGAGATCGGTCCTGCTACTTGGGAGTCTCGATAGGAAAGTTCACGAGATCGGTCCCGCTACTTGTGAGCCTCGATAAGGAAGCACACGAGATCGGTCCCGCTACTTGGGAGTTTCGATAGGAAAGCACACGAGATCGGTCCCGCTACTTGGGAGTCTCGATAGAAAGTTGGAAAGCATGGTCATGATTAAGGAATGACTTGGTAGATCGAGTTGAGTCTTGCATGGTCATTGGACAACTTGCACGCAAAGTGAATTCCTCGAACGATCCCGGGGCGCCGAGTTCGTGTCGGCCTAGGAGGAATTGCAGATATTGTACGGCCTTCATCGACGGTACGACTCGATTGAAGTAAACCATTACAATATATGCTGCGGGTCATTCGGTGGGAGCTCGTACCTCGCACACGAATGGTCACCGTATGCAAAGATCCAGTATAGCTTGACATTGCTAGTGACCACTCATATAGATGTGTCGACATAAGAGCGGCTATCCGTATGTATGCCTTTGGATTGCATCGAGTACTAGCAAGTTACGAGTTGGCATGTCACGACCCGCTCCCGAATAATCGGACACGAGTCGGGCACGCCCAGCCTTCGTCGTTAGACACGATGAAGTAAGCTGTACCAAGCTAGGGAAACTAACCAGATAAACATGAAAATATAGAATCACAGCATCTAAAAACGTATCCCAGAATGATCACCATAATCCACAAATCTAGATGTGAAAATGTACGAGTCATCAAGAATGAAATGTACATGAATTCTAAAGACAATATCTAAGAGTAAAGCTAACAGTCTAAACCTGAACCTCAAGCTAAGCCTCATCCTGCTCAGCTAATCCTGGGCTCTGGCCCATAGAGTAGAACAATGTCCTGCAAGCATACCTGCAACATATCCTATTCAGGAGCGGAGCAAAGTACAGTTCTAGGTAATGAACAATAACATCATGATATGGAAAGTAAATGCTGAAAGAACAAGAAGAACAAGGTATGTAAGAAAAAGAAGAACATGAACTACTGCTATAAAGATACATGGAAGATCATGACTATGTAAAGATACAGAAAAGATCACGACTATAGCTAAAATCAAGATACAAGTAAGATCATGAAAGAACAAGTAAGATCCTGAACATGTGTGTTATAAATTTGAAATACTTCTATGATATGTGACCGGCTTAGGTAAGACCATGAAAGAGCATGAAAAGATCCTGAAAGATCATGTAGGTACGGCTTAGGACCCGCGTGCACTGTGCGAGGCCTAAGCTAAAGATCATGAATAAGTATCCGGGTTTGGTCACATATCTAGAGTATTTCCCCACCCCAAGATTCAAGTAAGAACATGAAAGAACATGACAGATAAGATCATGAACGTGTCGCAGTGTGTCAGCAATAAAGAACAAGAAAATACACTGATCAAAACCATAGAATGTACTTGCCTTGCTCCAGGAAAGTACAAGTAACCAAGAAACTGGATGTCCTCCTGTAAGTAAATGATTTATAGGTTGGTTAAGCTATGTTCTAAACAATATACTAGTTGCTATCAACATCTAATCAAATCTGTTTATCCATATGATTTACCATTATACTAATTATGTTCCTTTACTAAACAAATATGCCTTCCCAGGACAGTGGCTTAATTAGTTAGGTTCTACACAATGTCACTAGCTAAATAGAGTTACAAATATTAATTCTAGATAATACTTATATATATATATATTTTTAGCAAACTTTTTATTATACCATAGCAAATTATTAGGTAAGTATTCTTGTATAATCATTATCAAAAATATACATATTCTATTTAATATCGAAATATTAATAATTTGCCAACACTTGAACAAAATTACTTACAAATAGGAAAATGATATTAATAATAACAATTACAATACAAATAATAGTAATAGTCCCAACCCATTGTACTATACTGGGCCCGCACGCTAGCCCAGTCCAGATCCAATAATATAGCCTACCCATTATTTAGAAAGCTTTTATTTAACTGCTAAGAATTTCCTCCATTACTCAATCAAGCCCATGCCTAGTTTATAGGGCTGGCTTATACCCCAAAACCCAGTTTCCATTGTTGACAAGCAACCAATCTACTGTACAACAAAACCCAGCTAAGTTGGCTAAAACAAACCCAGAATCCAATCAGCTATAACCCAATCCAACTTGAGCAATGTAGCAACCCAAACCACAGCCACTGAACTCCTATCCCTACTTCAGTCCCAACCAGAACTTCATTTGAGATCAAAGAGTCCATTCGAAAATCCTGCACACAACCAGCTTCAACACCAAAGTTTCAAAACTAGAACTCAGCGAAGTTTATAGACAAACCCTTCAGTAACACCACCTGAATATTAAGACTGAACACACACACACACAATACTAGCAGTTATACAACTATATTGCTAAACTCATTTTATAAAAGCTAACAAATAAAACACACACACAACTTCCACTGTACTGAATCCTTGGTTAAATTCCCTTTTCATCAAAGTCGATTCCAACCTGGACACGCCACACTCCTGAACACGACCCCAACTAGCATACACACCCACACTGGATACATACGAAAACTGGACACGAGCAATCCACAGACCTATACACCCCAATCCCTGTCCAATACTCTATCAGTTCCAGTTCTTATTCGACACAATTAAAAACACTAACGAAAAGTGAAGGGAAGCCATACCTGGGAAGAAATTTGATGAGGACACGAACTTAAGGAAACGGACACGGCTTCTCGTGTCCAGCTGATTCGAGATTCTGCTTAGGCATTCTGCCGAACAGATTTAAGACACACAGGAAATAAAACAGGGGTAAATTACAAGAATTCACTCAAGAAATCGGGTTGAAGATTTGGATCAACTTACAATCATTTCAGATCTCAGCTAAAATCTCGAATAGATCGATGACTCACCCGATCCAATCTATTGTTCAAATTTTCCAAACAAAAAACAAACGAAATCACTCGCCACCAAAATATGATCGATCAAAATCCAAAATGAAGATCCAAATCCAGACTTACCTCTGCTGTCGCAGAAGGAAAAATTACTGGAGGAGTTGTTCGCACACGTCGACACAGGAAGAAACATGTCTGGCCGTCATCGCTTGCTGAGGTGCGCCGTCGCACCAGGACAATCGCCTAGCCATCATCGAGAGCGGTCATGCCTCCGCCGAGAACTCTTGCTGTCGACGCCGTTGGAGGAAGGATGGTGCATGTTAGCGTCGTCGCCTTCACCGGAGAACTTGCAATTGCCGTCGGGGAAGAAATTGCCGTCAACGCTCCGATCGAACGCTGCCACGGTGGTGCCGCCTTCAATCGTCAGCTAGGGAACCATCGATGTCGTCTTGGGGAACCGGCGTCGCTTGCTGTCGAGCTGGTGGCGGGGTGGCGCTGCTGCTCGACTTAGTCGCCAGAGTGAACTTCTGTCACCGTCGCCATGGTGATTCGCCGGTCGGAAAGAAGAAATTAGGGTTAGGGTTCAGATGGGGAAGAGGAAATTTGGGGAGAGGGAGAGCTCTCGAGCAGAGACTCTAAAAAACTGAAAGAACAGAGAGACTCTCTCTTTCTCTCTCTCTGCTGAGTTAAAAGAGATGAATGGTAGTTTTGCAACTAAGTCCCCCCCTCTCAAGCAATTTGCAGGACAACCTCTCCACACTTAGAATGTTTTTGCAATAGCCCTCGCCCTTTGCATTAATTACACAAAAATAGAATTTAGTTTAAAAAGTTGTTAGGAATGGAGGGAAAATTAGTTAGAGTAAAAGGGGACCACATTAAGTTGTTATAACCAACTAGAAATTCAAATTTAAATTTTTGCTCTTTTAAATCTATTTCCCTCTAAAACATAATCATGAATTATAAAAAATACATAACTAATCTAGTTATATTATTGAAAACATTTTAAATCTCATACAATGAAAATGCGGGGTTACAGGTTAACAAGGTATACGTACATCAAGCGCTAACCTTTAATCGGCACGAGTTCGGTGTACACGGTTGCAACACCAATATTCTGGAGCCTAAGATTTGGCTATAGCAAGGACACGTTCTTCGACATGAATGTGGCGGCGTCTCGAGTTAAGTCAGGAAGGGCCGTAAGGCAAATTGGTTAAGTCTGGTTGATACTTGGGAGGGAGGCACGACCTCGATCTTAAGGCACGATCAAGTTTATTGGCATAACCAACACGAGTCGTCCCTTTGACGTCATTGGCACGAGAATGATCTAGAGGCACATAAAATAAGTGAAAGTCTTGGCACGGCCGAGTTTGCATGAGTTTATACTTGGCGAGGCACTGCCTCGAATATATATTGAAGTCACAAATAGAGTATAGTACGACCCTATCGTTGCGTTGCTAAGTATAGGCCAAGACGTCTTTGTCCTAAAATTTATCCTAAGGCAAGACTAGAAAGACAATCAAAAAGGGATTAAGCTGCACAAAGTAAATGAACGTGTCGGTTATGTATGGGTGGGTGAGGAGCTTACTTCACCAGTACAGTTGAGTACTGACACCCACACAGTTTTCATGTGCAGGCATAGGTAGAAGCCCGATGGCACGGAGCTTACTTGGATGCGTCGAGGTATGGAGTTCCTTGGCGTTTTGAGGCGTGCGGCCGCATAGAGTCAGAACTTATACGGGACATAATGTATGGGCATCGTCATTCCAAAGAATCTGCCACTCGTCGTCCTTGAAGCTTGTACTGAGAAACGAGAGAGAGCAGAGTGACTTATAATATGAAAGAAAAGTGAGCTTGAGAGACTTGTAATTTGGTCTCGTGTCCACATTGTAATCTTTGTTCAATATCAATAAAAAGAGTATTTTGCATGACTTGTATTTTGCTTCAAATTTTTGTTGTTGACTATTCAATATTTCTGCTTGGGACTTCTGTGCGACGACCCCCGTCGCTTAGCCTGTAATCGGCCGTTATGGAACTGCCTTGCGTGAGTGCAATCTAGGCTCACGTGGCATCACGCCTTAGCGAGAACGATCTCTCCTACGGGAGGGGGGCGTGACATAATGGTATCAGAGTACGGCTTTACGTCCTTGGACTTCAAGTCGAATCTCTCAGTTTTAAAAGCTCGTTGTTGATAAAGAAGTGTGCGCTCTCTCTCTCAAATGTCCCACGGCATATCCACACAATAAGTCTAAATATTTTGTAAAATCACACGAAAGAAATTCGGTTGAACAAAAGTTCAAGTAAGAACGGTTGGCTAAGTCGGGCTGGACATATACACCAAGAATCATGTCGACCCTAGCAAAGTTGTGTACGAGATACAAATTGTGTCGAATAAGAATAAGTTAACCTCGATTGAGTATACGGGATGACTATCGATAGGGGTGCCACTAGACGATGTTATCGTCGATGTGATATACATGAGCGTGCTTGGGCTCAATCGAAAATCCGAAAGTATAATTCGAAACTTGTTTCAAGGATTTGTTGAATGACTTCATCCCTGAGTGGCGTATGGGATAGCCTTGAAGATGTTAGTCGATTGAGGATGCGGTTCCAATGAGTCTATCAGCAAGCGTCACATGTATGCAAAGTCTTAGATCGAGTATCATTGAGTAAGTTATAATCTTCAAGATTTCGATGAATTAATTCGAACAAAATGATAATCAACGCACACGGGATTCGAATTTGCAATGAGTGTGAAATACAAGTGATAAGAAAAAAGATAGATTGAAATCGACGATAAGTTAAGGTGTACGAACAGATGACTCGATCGAGAAAATCGATATGAATCGTATACAAAAAGTTAGCACGATTGATGATAACGTGCGTGAAAATGATTCGAATATTTGAGAATGACTCTAGGATTGGAATAGATATTGCTCGATGATTTGAGTTAGCATAGATATATGCGACTTGAGAAAACTCGTTGCTCGATGACTTAAGATAGACGGATGAATGTACGTGATTTTGGATTTGAACGATTCGATCATGTAAATGATTCGAGAGATAATTAATAATCGAACTTGATCTTGAATGTCGAGGAGATTATACAGTTCGTACGATAGCATCAGTCGTACGACTCAAAATTCATTGCAAATGAAGATCGTCTGGTTACGTATATCATCGATGGTATTGAGGCGTATCAAAGATAGATATACGATAACTCGGGGGTACTCTGATTCGAGGAATGACGATCGTACAAAATGTTATTATTCTGATGGATACTATGTTTGGGATAGTGTTGATTGAATTTGAGATTGATGGGTGTCATATGATCATCGTCTACACTATGTCGGGAATCTATTCATTTTAGATATCTAAATTCCGATTATTCAAAGATTGTTTATTTTCTGTTGTATGCCTTTCCTTCTCCCCGTCAGATAATTGGTCGATTGCTTATCGATAAACTCTTCCTACCTTTTCAATCCCCCAAATTTTTTCTAAATTTTGAGGACGAAATTCTTTTAAGTTGGGTAGGATGTAAACCCCCTAAATTTCTACTTTAATTTTTAAAAATATTTTTGTATTTATTTTGTACTTCGTACCTGCACGTCGCATACGATTTTGCATTGTTGTATTTGCGTAGCGTGCGAGATTTGCGTTTCGCATTTGCTCGACGAGTGCGAATATGTGTCGAGGTACATATTTTAGAAAAATATTTTTATTATAAATATTATTTTATATAGGAAAGTACATGTTCAAAAAAATGTAATAAATATTTTTATTTCTAAAAAGAGTTATTTTATTCGTCATTTAAAAATAAGTAGTGATTTGGAAATTGTGGTTTATATGAAATGTATTCCAAATATTTTACGAAATTTGAAATTGGTTTATTAATATATTTTGTTATTTATAAAAGATATTTTATGATTTAATATTTAAGTATTCATCATAATTTTCGAAATTAATTATTACAATATTTATTTAATTATGAAAATGATATTTGAGATTTTTTTTGATCTTAATATTTGATTAAATATGCTAATTTAAATTAGAAAAGATTTTATTTGAATTCGAATTAAATGAGTGAAGGTTTTATCTTTGCTTGATTTGGATTTGAACGATTTAAAGTTTAAATCAAATTTAATTTAATATAATATTATCTATGGGGGAATTTAAATCCTCACAATCCTTATCCAACTAAGAATTCCCACCTCCTATATAAGGAGAGGTACTCATCCATAAATTTCTACCATCCACAAATTGTGTAACGTGTCCGTGTCCTGCTCATATCCACTATATCCTTTATGTACATATAAAAATATTCTCTGTGTCCGACAATCCCGGACGCCACCATAACCACTGCCCCCGATTCCTTGCCGTTTCTCCTGTCCACCCACGCCACCATCTTTCTTCCCTCCTTCCCGTCGGCATCATCACCCACGACAACTTGGCCTTCCAAACCACTATACCATGTTCTCTGGCCACATCCGCCTTCCGTCCCAGCCACCAATGGCCAACTTTGCTACCACCAACACCACATAAACCCCGTCACCGAAACCACCACCGTCACCATCCACATCTATCTACCGTCCTCTACCGCACAGCCCCAAAACCCGTCCGGCCGAACACCTCGCCACCGTCACCAGTTTCACCATCCCCATAACAATATCCTAACGCCACCAAAAGAAAATAGACAAACGACAACCTAGAGGAACCTCAACTGAACCCTAGCGTCGGATCGTCCTCCACCGCGCCCACCGCGGTAGGCCACCGCGCGCAGCCCAGCCTGCCTTGGACCCCTTGATGTTGAGGAGAGTGAACAGACTCTCAATCTTTACTAGCCACCCCATGACTTCGTCAGGCTCTGCTCGACCGTTGAATTCAGGCGGGTTCATTATCTTGAACTTGGTCATCTTGAGCAGGGAGGAGGAAGACACATATTTTTTCTTTTCGGGTTGCACTTCTTCCTCGGACATGACGGTCGTCGAGTTCTGTTACGTCGCTATGGTGCTCACGATCCGGGTCAGGGCGTCCATTTGCTTTTGTTGGGCGCTGACTTGGGCCTGGATCTGTTCCTGCAGCTGTCGTTGCTGCGTCTCTGACTGACGTTGTTGGAGTTCCATGAGGCGTAGTAGTCGCTCCATGGCAGATTCGCTAGGCGTCGCGCCTTCGGTGCTATCCGTGCTAATCAATGTGGGAACACCCAGTCTTTCCGTCATTCCTATAAAATTGAGCAAACCCGTTAGTATTCTCAAAATATCTACGGGCTCATATGTATGGAACGATTATTTCAGGCCGCATATGTCGAAAAGCATAGTTTTTAAAAAATCGCAACGACATCATCTAAAAGAAAGTATTTTGAAAGGTCCGAGGTATGAACCGTGCTCTGATACCAACTTGTCACGCCCCAACTCGCCAAATCGGTCGCCATCGCCTTGGCTCGATATAAATCGATCCCCACGGATCGAGACGTGATGCCGTGCAAGTCTGAATGGACTTGCACAAGGCAAGGATGTGTAATTGAAAATTCCTTTTTGACTCGACGCATTGAAATTAAACAGTACAGAGAGTTGAAAACATAGCATAGGAAGAAACTTAGCTTTTCATTCATAAACTTGCAAAATATGTGCAAGGTCATTTTTAAATTACATATGCCGTTGCGGCTACATCTTTGAAACACAAAAGAAAACTATCGACAAGCTCGCCATCTATAATCCTCGGCGTTCCATACATTCATGCCCCTTTATACATTTGAACAAAAGCCTTCGGTCTGAATTGGGCATCAAAATACTTCAAAATAGGAGAGCTTCATGCCGCCTCCCGTTCTTCAGCTCCAGCTTAGTCTCGAGCTCCCGCAGCACGCTCGTTACCTGGGGAGTTGGGGGTTAGCACACTTGCTAGTGGATGGGACGAACCCACTCGTCTAAACCGACACTGCTTATTAAGGATTCAGGCATACGAAGTGATCTTTCTATTTAGAACTATATGAGTTGCAGTTCATATCGAAGGCACATTTTAAACGATAACAACATAACCAATTTTAACCATTCTTACCACGACCGTGCTCCTTTCCTGCACAAGATATACATGATACTTACAACCTGCACAAGACAATAGGTGAGCATGCAGTCTATCCTATATGCGGTCATTGGTGATATCGACACCATGAAGGACGATTACGTAGCCTTGCGACGTGCCCTCCAGTCCAGGTAGCGAGCCTAACTGGAGGTCTCGCAATGCCTCGCGCCGAAGCACGATTTCCATAATTTTCTCCTAGGCCGATTCGGTCCTAGGGCCCCGGGTACCGTCTCGAGGAAAGCTCATCTTGTGCACAAGTCGTCCTTGACCATGCGAATGTATGAACAGCTTAATATGTATGAAGTAAATTGCATAGCGTAACCATTATCAAATCACATAATCATTTCTACTCGCGCAAGGGTCCTTTCCCCCGAAACCGTACGTTCTGATTTAGTATCCCGTAGGCACCAAATTCTCCGACGCATGATGTACCGCCACCAAGGTTTTTATAGTTGTGTTTTGCATGACATGAAATATATTCTATCTCTTTCTTAGAACTTTATCTTTTCTCTACTTAGTGTGAACTTATCGATTCAGAGTTAACTTTTCTAGGTTGAAATATTATCCCAAGCTCTTGATCTTAGTGGCAAGCATACATCCCGTTGGCATCATCGATTTGAACGTTGAACTTTAATAATTTAGTTGGCGGAAAGGAGTAGAAAAGAAGGGACCGAAGAACCACCCACCTAAGGAGATTGTGCCGAGAGTAGGAGAACACTTCACGACGGTCAAGCGTCAGTTACACGAACTCCTGCAATGGCACGAGCATCGAATTAGAACCCTTCCTTCAATCCTTCCTTCGAAATTCCCAAAGACGCATTCAGAAATCGACGCGAAAGCACACTATCAAATCCACGCAACAATTCGTTCAGAAAGCCAAGAAAACCAATAAAACCAACGGCAGACGGGTTGCGTCGCTCCCTTTAGAGTTCCTTTGCCAAGACGCCGCCTACCGCATCTAGGACTTATTCCAACAGTAGTCGATCCATTAGTTGGAACGGTACTCATATCACTCGTCCAAATCGATTTTATTGATGCCATGGTTTTTGTATACCAAACTCGTCGCCGAGTCAGACTAGCCATCTATGTTCCCGACCATGTCTGACTTGGCACGAGCCTATTACATAGTGCTTCGTCCCAACGGAAGTGGGGCACTACATAATATACCACTAAGAAAAAGTTTCGTCCCGAAACTTAAGAACAAGGGTCTGACCTTCGTCGACGAAAAGTGAAGGATACTTCTCCCTCATCTCCGCCTCTAGCTCCCACGTCGACTCCTCGACGGAATGGTTGCGCCAGAGTACGCGAACCAAGGACATCGATCGGCTCCGCAGGATCTTTTCTTTACGGTCCAAAATTCGTACGGGCTCCTCCGAGTATGATAGATCGGCGCGTAGCTCCAACTAATCGAAACTAACCACATGACTTGGGTCATGCACGTACTTTCGAAGTTGGGAGACATGTTAGACGTCGTGCACTTCGGCCAGGACAGGAGGTAGCGCGATCCGGTAAGCAACGGTCGCCACTCTTTCGAGGATCTCGAAGGGCCCTACGAATCTCGGACTCAGCTTGCCTGTTACCCCGAATCGTATGACGCCCCGCATCGGCGTCACCTTCAGAAACACATGGTCTCCAACCAAGAACTCTAACGATCGTCGACGAGTATCTGCATAACTCTTTTGTCGACTCTGAGCAATGCGAAGCCTATCTCGAATCATGCGGACCTTCTCGACGGCTTGTTCGACTAGTTCTGGCCCGAGCACCTGTCGCTCCCTGACTTCGTCCCAGCAAATCGGAGATCGGCACTTCCTCCCGTAAAGCGCCTCGTAGGGAGCCATCTGGATGCTCGATTGGTAACTGTTGTTGTATGCGAACTCCGCGAGCGGCAAGTGCGTGTCCCAGCTAGTCTTCAAATCTATCGCGCACAGACGTAGCATATCCTCCAGGATCTGATTCACTCTTTCTGTCTGGCCATCGGTTTGCGGGTGGTACGCGGAGCTAAGGTTCAACTTAGTGCCCAGCGCCGCCTGTAGACTCGTCCAGAAACGTGATAAGAATCGCCCGTCTCTGTCCGAAATGATCGTGGCCGGTATTCCGTGCAGTCTGACGATCTCATCGAGATAAATTTGAGCTAACCGATCGATGCTCCATGATGCTTTAATAGCGATAAAATGAGCGGATTTGGTCAAACGATCGACAATGACCCAAATCGCATCATTCCCCCGCGACGTCTTCGGAAGGCCCATGATGAAATCCATAGAGATGTCGTTCCACTTCCATACTGGAATGTCGAGGTTCTGTAGCTCCCCGCCTGGTCTTTGATGCTCGGCCTTCACCCGTTGACAGGCCATACACTGTGACACAAACGTCGCCATGTCTTTCTTCATGCCGTGCCACCAAAAGGTCGTGCGCAGGTCCTTATACATTTTGGTACTCCTGGGGTGCAACGAGTACTTCGCATAATGGGCCTCCATCAGAATCTTCTTTCTAAGTTCAGCATGGTCCGGCACACATATCCACTCCTTCATCCGCGTCACTCTGCCCTCATCCACCACAAAGTCGGTCGCCTTTTCCGTCGAAATCAGCTCACGCATCTTCTTCAGGAATGGGTCATCCTCCTGTACAGTCTTTATTTTGTTGTGCAAGCTCGACTCAAGGTACAATTAGGCCAATCGTGTTCCATGGTAACGGATTCGGAGTTTGATACCCATCTCCGCCAAGTCTCGCTGTATGTTACGGTTGATAGACAAGCACCCTGCAAACATTCTACTCTGCGCGTCTGCCACAACGTTCCCCTTACCTGGCGTGTACTCGATAGTCAGATCGTAGTCTTTGATGAGCTCGAGCCAACGCCGCTGCCGTAAGTTCAGGTCCTATTGAGTGAAGATGTATTTGAGGCTCTTGTGGTCCGTATAGATACGGCAAGCTACACCATAAAGATAGTGCCGCCATAGCTTCAACGCAAATACAATGGCCGCTAACTCAAGATCATGTGTAGGATAATTCTTCTCGTGTTGCTTCAATTGTCTCGAAGCAAACGAAATCACCTTATCCCTTTGCATAAGCACGCATCCCAAATCCGTCCGCGATGCATCGCTAAATATCTGAAACCCTTCTGGCCCGTCCGGAAGTGCAAGGATCGGCGCTGAGATGAGCCGTTTCTTCAACTCTTGGAAGCTCGATTCGCAGGCGTCGTTCCACTCGAATGCGATTCCCTTCTGGGTGAGGCGAGTTAGAGGCGACGCAATTTTGGCAAAATCTTTCACGAATCTACGGTAGTAGCCTGCCAAGCCGAGGAAACTTCAGATGTCGCCTGCTGAGGTAGGCCGCTTCCATTCGACTATTGCTTCAATCTTCTTTGGGTCCACCGTGACGTCTTTAGCTGAGACAACGTGCCCAAGGAACGTCACGCTGCTCATCCAGAACTCGCCTTGCTTAGCTTGGCATAGAATTGGTGCTCACGCAGAGTCTGTAGCACCGTCTTCAAGTGTTCCATGTGCTCGTCCTTGCTCTTCGAATATATGAGAATGTCGTCGATGAATACAACGACAAATTTGTCTATGAATGGTTGGAACATCCGGTTCATTAGATCCATAAATGCGGCAGGAGCGTTGGTCAAGCCGAAAGGCATGACTAGAAATTCGTAGTGACCATATCGGGTTCGGAAGGCGGACTTCGGCACGTCCACGGACTTGTTCTTCAATTGATGGTAGCCTGAGCGAAGATCAATCTTAGAGAACACCGTCGCCCCTTGCAGTTGGTCAAACAAATCGTCTATTCTCGGTAACGGGTACTTGTTTCGTACCGTGGCTTTGTTGAGTTCCCGATAATCGATGCACAGCCGCATCGATCCATCCTTCTTCCTCACAAACAACACTGGGGCACCCTACGGGGAGACACTAGGGCGAATGTATCTGCGATCTAGTAACTCTTGTAGTTGTGCCTTCAGTTCCTTCAGCTCTGCCGGCGCCATTCGATAAGGTGCTTTGGATATCGGTCGGGTGTCCGGAAAGGTGTCGATGCTGAATTCAATCTCTCGGTCCGGTGGCATCCCTGGCAACTCGTCTGGGAACACATCAGGAAATTCTGCTACTACTTCAGTCTGGACCGGGCTTGCAATCTCCGTTCTCGTGTCTCGAACTGATGCTAGGTATCCGCTGCACCCGGAATGCAACATACGCCTTGCCGAAATCGCCGATATTATCATTGTCGACTTTGATGCTGCTCCGCACGAATAGGAGAACTCGGTTTCGCCGAGAAGATGGAACACGACTCTCTTCTCCGCACACTCGATCGTTGCATGGCATGCACCCAACCAATCCATGCCAAGGATTATATCGTACTCCTTGACATCGAGGACGATAACTTCCAAAGATAGATTCCTCCCTTCGATGTAGATATAACCATCCCTACAAATATGAGTGGCAGGCATATCTACTCCCGATGGAGTGCTAACGCTAAGATTCATATCTAAAAGTTGCATAGGTAGTTGATTTTCTTTTACAAAGTCCGCAGATATGAAACTAGGCATAGCACCCGAATCGAACAATACTCTAGCAGGCATATTTTTATAGAGTAGTATACCTGTCACGATAGTGTCGGACGCATAGGCTTCGTCCCGAGTCAGTGCGTAGACTCGGCCTTGCACCCTTGGCGATTTTGTGGGTTCACGGGCACCGCATTTGCGCCATGGACGGGAGGTGCCTTGTTCTGGTTCTGGACGTCCCTTGGTGGATGTTGGTTCGCCCTCCCCATCCTGGTTCAAAAGTATGGTACTTCCAAAGTGAGCTTCCTCTTTTCCCCAATTATGGGTCTTTGGACTCTCACCACCCCAATTATAGGGGCGTACAGCTTCATGCGATACTACCCAGGAATATTTAAGGCAGTGTTACCACACCACATATTTCTATTCTTTTTAAGGAATGGGAAGGCTGGAAGCTGCTTGGTGGCACTGTTTTATGTATAACAGGTACGGATTTTGAATATATGTTGCCTTCATAAGAATACAACTTAAGCTAATCCATTTTTGTTAACTCAGGTGCTGAAGCTATGTTTGCTGATCTTGGTCATTTCAACAAGAGATCAATTCAGGTATTTCACCATGCGTTGTAGAGGAGTATTTTATTTCATACTACTGATGCCTTTAAAATTTAAATACATGATGTGTAATTTCATACTACAACTGCACTTGCAGATGGCATTCCTTTTTGCCATATATCCGTCATTGCTCCTCACATATGCAGGGCAAACAGCGTATTTGATCAATCACCTCAATGATTTTGATGACGGGTTTTATAAATTTGTACCTGATCCAGTCTACTGGACCATGTTCGTCATTGCAACCCTTGCAGCAATTGTTGCCAGTCAGTCCTTAATATCTGCTACCTTTCAGTAATCAAGCAATCGGTTGTCCTAGATTACTTCCCTCGTGTGAAGGTGGTTCATACATCCCAACACATGGAAGGCGAGGTGTACTCCCCAGAAACCAACTACATCCTCATGGTCTTGTGTGTGTCTGTAATACTTGCTTTTGGTGACGGCAAGGACATTGGAAATGCTTTTGGTACGTAAATACTAGAAAATTTGTCTTTATGTGTAGCCTAGTAGCCTGATATTTCGAAGTAGGTCTATTACAACTTGCTGTTGTAGATGGATAAGATAACAGGGCATAGATTCAACTATGCAGAGTTGGGCGATTATCTGATAGCTTAATGTTTGCAATTCATATCCTTCAGTCAATTTAGTGTGTTCGTACCTGTCTTTATTCGAAAATAAACCTGTTTACTTTTTAAAGACAGCTAGTTATAGTTAAACTATTGGGCTAGGAGGAAATTTAAGCAAATATTCATACTACCTTCTTTTCTTTTCTTTTAAATATTCATACTACCTGAATGAACTGACTTTGAGTATTTTTTTTACAGGTGTTGTCGTTATACTTGTCACGCTCAATACAACAATCCTTTTGACTCTGGTTATGATCATTATCTGGAGAACTCCTCCCATTCTTGTCGGGATATACTTTGCATCTTTCTTCCTTCTCGAAGGCATCTATGTGAGGGCACGTCTTCACTAAGATCCTTGAAGGTGGATGGTTTCCCTTTTCCATCATTCTTGCATTTATAATGTTTGGGTGGTACTACGGGAGGCAGAGAAAACTAGAGTATGAAATGGATAACAAGGTGACTCTGGAGTGCCTCGGAGGTCTCTTGTCAAGTTCAGATATCCAAAGGGTACCTGGCATTTGCTTCTGCTACAGCAATATCCAAGATGGCCTGACCCCAATACTCGGTCACTACATAAAGAACATGCGATCATTACACAGGGTGACGGTCTTCACCACTCTCCGATACTTGCTGGTGGCCAAAGTTGCTCCTAAAGATAGGATCGCCATAAGGAAGCTAGGGTTTGGTGGGGTCTATGGATGTGTCGTTCAGTATGGGTATGCAGATTCCCTGAATCCCGAAGGAGATGACTTTGTTGGTCAAGTTATCGATAGTTTGTGTGCACATATCGAGGCAAACTCTGATGCGATGCCACTTTCTCATGTTGAGGATGAGATCAGGCTGTTGGAGGCCAATTCTGTAGGAGTGGTTCACGTTCGAGGGAAGACGAGGTTCTATGTAGGAAGCGAAGCCAATTGGTTAGTTAAGATCCTACTCGGGTTCTACGAGTTCTTGCACAGCAACTGTAGGTCTGCGCTCCCGGCAATGGAGCTTCCACTTCAGCAGATAATGGAGATTGGGATGTTATACAAGGCTTGACTGGTGGTTCCACTTCAGCAAATAATGGAGATTGGGATTTCCATATGGATACAGGAGCTCACATCAATTACACAGTGATGGTTTGTACATGCTGAAACTTTGGAATTGTGCATGGATACAGATAAAGCAATAGGACAGTTGAACTTGTTTAGGATGTGCAACCAGTCTTTCTTTGCCTGTAGTTGTGTTGCCCCTGATGTTAACCCCCCCCCTCTCTTTCAAAGTGTTCTTGTAAAGAATGATGTTACTATCATTCCCAAATTGTAAGTAGAAAATTTACATGGAGTTTCTTGTAGGGGGTGAGCATTATTCTGTTTTGGACCGAGAACCAAACCTGATAAGTAGGGTTCAGTTTCGATTTTGAAAATACTATGATTTCTTATTCGTTTTCGGTTCAAAACCGAAAACAAAATAAAATTTATACAACTATTAAATATCCTAAAATTTATGCATATTTTATGATTAAATGTGTATATTTTTGTGTATATTTTGAAAATAGTAATTCTATCTTCGTGTTTCAAAGCCCAACTATGGTATAACAATTAATTCGACTTTAGACCTAGCTTTGAAATACAACAAACATATGTATAAAAATTACAAATTTTAATATAATTCTAATTGTGTCCGGCCTAATAAACAATAATAAAGATAGTCCAATCAAATAAATTGAATCGATTATCAATTCGTTTAGTTAGTGCTAATTTCGGTTTGGCTTCGATTTTGAATATTTAGAATTTTGATTTATTTGATTTTTATTATTTCAGTTTGGTTGAAACCAAATAAAATGAACGCTCACCCCTAATTTCTTTTGCTCAAAGTAGTCAAAGTGATCTATTTAATTCTTGGCAAATAAATTTTTTTTTTTGGTGAAACATCCTTTTTGTTGGATTCTATCTCATTTCTGGATGAGCCCTCAAAAGGGGTTGATAAAGGAGTTGATAATTTAGTCTCACATTAGGTAGGAGGCGGGATCATGATGTGTAGATAATTGTGATTGTTTACATGAGAATTTTCTTTTAAGGCGTATGGATCCAGTCCGATACCATACATCATGGGCCAACTATGGTTCGGGTCAAATCGTGTTCCCAACACATGGTATCATAGCCCAAGGTTAGAGGACTGTTTTGGACGGCTCTAATTGGCTCGAAACAGATGGTGCATGCTGAACATTTATGCGTATGCACGAATATACGTGCTCTCTTCTCAATGTGAAGTTAGGAGCATATGCAACTATACAGATTGGCTTCAAAGGTGGGTTTGACGCGTCCAAGGTGGAGCAAGATGTTGTGGTTGGCACACAATGGTGGTGTGGATGAACGTGTCAGTTTGGTTCTATGGTTGAACGGATCGAGATAACAATATGTTGGATCTCCTATTGGTCTGCTGGCGAAAACAAACAAAAGTAGCAGGAGTGTTAAGGTTGTTCGACTGGCAGGAATGAGTAAATGTAGCAGGGGTACTAAAGTTGTGCGGCTGGTGGGAATAGACAAATATAGCAGGGGTGCTGAGGTTGTTCGGCTGACAGAAATGAACTAAGGTGGAGATTGTTGGATTGTATCTCGTTTCTGGTTGAGCTCTCAAAAGGGGGTGACAATGGAGTTGGTACTTTAGTCCCACGTCGGGTAGGAAGTGGGATCATGAGGTGTAGACAAATGAGATTGGTTCAGGCCTTATACGGGAATTCCGTTTAAGGCATATGTGCCCAATCTACTATCGCACCTCATGGGCCAAGTCTGGTTCGAGTCACACCGTGTTGCCAACTCTCTCTCTCTCTCTCTACATATATATATATATATATATATATATATATATATATATATATAAAATAAAAAATATATATTAAAAAAATAAATAAATAAATATATATATATAGTGTAGTGCCCCATCCCTACATCGTGCTCCGTTCTCCGTCCACGGGGTGCGCGAGAAAGGAATACTGTCGCTATCGATTCGGTCGGGTTCCAGAATAGTTTTTATGCCAATGACCTCCGCAAATATGCACTAATTAAACTTATGTTATGCAATATGATATGGAAGAACATGGTAAGCTTTATGTTGCACGACACGCTCTATCGTGGGTAAGTTCTAGCGTAAATCTTCTTATTTATGTTTCATCAAACTGCTTGCATGAAACTGACTAGGATGACTAGAAAGATCACTAAAACAAGTTGCATGTTTTATCTAAATTCTTGAACCAAATGAGAGCATGAAAAATAATTAGCCACTCGTCAGTACACGTTGATTGTACTGATCCTCGCTCTCCACAGGTGCTATAAATTAGGAAGAGCGTGCCGCGTGACTGAAGGCAGCGCTCATGTGTTTTGAAGCTTCGTCTGTACGTTCGAAGCCTTGACTCAATCTCTTTTGAAGACTCTACAACTGTCCAAGCCGATATGTCTCGACTCTCCCCTATCCCAGGTGTCTGCATACTTTGGTTGTATAAAGGGGTACGATGTATGGAACGACTATCTCATCGACGTTCATTTTGTAATGGAGTCAGTTTGTAGCCTGCACGACACCTTGTATCTGTCACGACCCGCACCCTGAAGAGGGGCACGAGTACGTGGTTACGTCTAGCCTACGCCGCAGAATCGGCGGTAGAACGCTGTATAGGTCATCTATAAATACTACAACTAAATAGATAAAGGTACCTGTACAGTATATAGACTCTGAATGGAGGTGACATAGCAATACAGTCTCAATCACAAAATAAAACTAACGTAGATAGCACGAAAAGGAAATATGATCGATGAAAGCAGGAAATAGTTCAAGATCCACACAAGCCCAAAGCTATACACAACCCACAGAGTCACAGAAATATAATATAAACTACTACAGTCTGAAGTACTAGCTGGATCGCAGTCCAGGCAAACCTAGCTAAGCTACACTACTCTGGGTGTGCAAAGTCTAGTGGCTCTACTATCAAGCCACGGGCCAGGTCTACTCCATCTAACCCGTCCCCATAATAGGTCGGACAATCTGCCTCAGAATCATCTGTAAAATATCAACGGTATCCTGTCAGGAAAATGAGCAAGTACAAACACTAATAGCAGTTCCATATGAATTGACAAATTCTATAAGAGACAGTGTAATGAAATACAAGACAAATCAACAGGAAATATATATCAAGATGTGAGAACGGAATAGGACGACAATATGTATATAAATATAGGATGACTTGGGAACTATCCGGAAGCCGAGTTACAACCCTTAAACCAAACCAGGACCGGGGTTATAACCCTTCTCCCGAACAGAACTTAGCCTCCTACGATAATTAATATAAAAGGTACCTTGAATTATTAGTGCGTTATGTGATCGGCTTAGAAAAAACATGTTCAGGCTTTCCATCTGACCGGCTACGAACAAGTAACAAGTGTGAAGTAACAAGTGTGAAGAATAAGGCCGGTCACCATGGAAAGTTATGAACAAGTTGCTATGGACAAGTAACAAGTGTGAAGATTAACAAGTGGAGATTTTGATCACACAACCACTAATAACTCCCCATCCCCGAATAGTATAAAGGATCCGGACATAACACGTTATGACACGAGATTCAAAAGCAGGTGATCAGCCCACTCCCAAGTCCATGTCTATATAAGTACAAGTAACAAGTCGAGTCTTGTACCAATATACCAAGTAATCCGGGAACACACATCCCATGACAGGATCCGACATATAATAGTCCGTGAAATATCGTGTCTAGAAATCAAGTAAGACACTACAACTGAATCGGATATAGCAGATATCAAGACAATGAAAACTATCAGTAAATGTACTCGCCTGTGGTCCTGAGCTGATAAGGTGAACAGATGCTCAGAGTAATCACATACCTAAAGATGAGATACTATGAGTCCAAACAGGGTTTAATATGAAAGAAAAGCTAATCTAGTCATGATATGCAAGTCTAAGTCAAAAATAGGTCAAACCAAGTCACACCAAACTAAACTAGGTCATACTGAGCCAAACTGGGTCACACTAGGACAACCAAGGTCACAGGAAGTCAATCCAAGTCAAACTAGGTCAATCTGGGTCAAGGGTTGACTTACAGTTGACTTTTGGTCAAAAAGTCAACTCTGGTCAACTATGGTCAACACTGAGTCAACCCTGGGTCAACCCTAGGTCAAACTAGTCAAATGTTGACTAACAGTTAATTTTTAGTCAACTGGTCAACTCTGGTTTGGTTTCGGTCAATTCTAAGTCAAGTGTTGACTTGAAGTTGACTTTTGGTCAAAAAGTCAACTCTTGGTCAACGGGGGTCAAGACTAGCCTAAACTATCCTCATCTAGTCATTACCTACCAAGACAACGTATTTCTAAGTCCATCTTAGAAGCCAAACTCAATATCTTAACAATACTCTATTACCAACATTTATCCTTCACAAGGTAAATATCAATACCTTGCCCATTACAAAGGAAACCCCTCTAGATCTCAGGATACTAGCCTAGACTTCTTAGGGTAGCTAGATACTATCCTATCTAAGGTTTACCTGCCGAAAAATCTAGGGTTCTTGGGCATCTAATCCATCTTATCTTCCATGTTGGTCATCCCAACATTACCTTAGGGTATCGTCATGATACGCTATGGTATCGTGAGATACCACACCCTACTTGAAGCGCCCCGCTTTCGATAGGCGACGGAACTTCATAATATGCTAGTGCCGAGTCAGATCGGCCGGGAACTTAGATGGCCGTCTGACTCGATCGCTAAGTTTGGTAAACGATAACGCCTTGCGGCATCGATTCAAATCGATTTGGACGGAAGTTACGAGAATCGATCCAACTAATGGAACGACTTCTGTTGGAATAAGTCCTAGATGCAGCGGGCTGCGTCTCGACGAGTGAGCTCTCTATAAGAGTCCCTTCGACGGGACCGGACCGCTGTATGGTTTTCTTAGAGCTTTGCCGCTGGGCTTGATGAAGTGCTTTCGCGTCGTTTTTATGGATGCAATTACAATTTCGATGCAAAGGGAAAAGAAGGAATTCTAACAAAGCGTTGGTGCCATTGCAGAAGCTCGCGTAACTAAGGATTGACGTTGCGTAGCGCTTGGACGATCGGCACGAAGCAAAGTAATCGATGGGTGATTCGGCCCCGTCTTTTCTACTCTGTCCGCAAACTTTTTCCTTGCTTCGAATTCATTCAAATCGAACGATGCCAAGTTAATTGCATGCCAATCCACTAAGTCCAAGAACTCAGGAAAACGTATCGATTTAGAGAAATTCACTCTGAAAATACAAGTCTATCACATAAACCAGAAAGTTTAAGGTTTTAGTAAAAATATAGACTATTTTACGTGCTGCAAAATATTATGAAACGTCGATCGTGGGTTATGATGCCTCGGACAATTTGGTGCCTACGGGACGCTAAATCGGAGTATGGCTTGGGGAAAATGAAACGTTGCATGAGTTGGAAGAAATGATAATGTCGTTCAATACTGTCCGTGCTATACAAAACTGGTTGCATATATAAACTGTTCACGCATTGGCATAGTCATGGACAGCTTGTGCACAAGTTGATATTTTCCTCGAATCGATATCCGGGGCATCAGAATCGACTCGACCTAGGGGGAATGATTAATCGTGCTTCGGCACTGATGCATTTCGGAACCGTCAGTCAGGCTTGTAAACTAGACTGAGGGAGCCGAAATGCCATTGAGATAGTCCCACGTGACGTGTAACATCAATGACCGCATATAAGATAGTAGCATGCTCACCTATTGTCTAATACAGGTGTAAATATTATCTCTGTTTTTATGCAGGGACGAGCACGACCGTGGTAAGAAATATGATAAACTGCTATGGTTCACTGTATGCTTTATTACGCAAAGATGGCTATCGAATATGAACTGAATTCATTTAGTTCTAATAGAAAGACAACTCTAAAGCATGCCTACCCTAACAATCAGAGTCGGTTTAGACGAGTGGGTTCGTCTCGTCTACTTAGCAAGTGTGCTAATCCCATTTTCCCAATTTCCCCAGGTGCGACGGGCGCGCTCAATAAACTGGAGCTAAAGTACGGAGAGGCGTTTTGAAGCTCTTCCTATGCTGAAGTATTTTGAAGCCAATTCAAGTCGACGGCTTTGTATAAAGGGGCGAATGTATGGGACGGCAAGCGTAGTTCAGGCAACTTGTCGAATGTATTTTCTTTATGTTTTCAATCAATGTAGCCGCAACGGCATTCAATGTAATTACGACTTACATTTTGTTGCAAGCTATGAATGAAAAGCATTTCTATCTTCCTATACTGCGTCTTATATTCTGATATGAATTGTGAAGTTTCGACTTGGCGTATTAATATCAAAATGATAAGATAACCATTTGAGAACTTGTCATCTTGCCTTGCACGAGCGCAACTCCAGGCTCGTGCGGCATCACGCCTTAGCGAGGACGATCGAATCGGTAAAGTAACACCGGGGATGAACGGTTTGTCGACTCGGGGCGTGACAAATTGGTATCAGAGCCCAGTTATGTTTCCTCGGATTTTCGAAATATGTTTCATTGTTGGAATGTCCGTTGCGATGGCTTAATTGAATGCTTGTCGGCATGCTGCGTGAAATACAAGTTCCATACAGGTAAGCCCGTACATATTTTTGAAAAATACTAACGGGTTTACACTGTTTGTAGGAATGACTAAGCGAGATAAGAAAATTGCCGGCCCAACAACCCAAACCGTGGATAGCACGTCGGGCACGAAAAGCACTGGCCCTAGCGAGACGACTATGGAGAAGATGCTACAGTTGATGGAACTGCAGCAGCAACAGCTTCAGACACAATTCGAAGCCCAATTTGAGGTGCAACAAAAACAGATGAATGTCCTGACTCAGATAGTGAGCAGAATGGCGGGCAATACCAAGACGACGGACGAAGAGCCCGAGGAAAAGCAAGGTGATCAAGAAGAAGATGAGGAGGAAGAAGTCTTCCCGCAAATGATGAACTCTCCTTCCATGTTCAAAGTGAAGGAGTTTCGCAAAATAAACCCGCCAAAGTTCAACGGCCGAGCAGAGCCCGACGTGATAGCGGGATGGCTCGCAGAGATGGAGGACTTGTTCGATCTCCTCTGCATCGAAGGGTCCCAGAGGGTGGCCTGTGCGGCGCTGCAGTTACAACTAAGAGCACATGACTGGTGGGCGACGAAGAAACAAGAGATCTGTGAAACCGATTCCAACAAAAAGATTTCTTGGGAAATGTTCAAGACAGCCTTCCTTGAGCAGTACATTCCTCGCGCCATCCGTCGACAGAAGGGGGATGAGTTCATGATGTTGAGGCAGGGAAATATGAGTATTGAAGATTATGATGCAAGCTTCTCGAAACTTATAAAATTTGCCGGCGCCTTCCTGCCTAACAAAGAAGAATGGTGCGAGTGTTTTCAGCAAGGCCTCAACGACGAACTGCGTAGGGACGTCATGAACCAACGATGCCAAACCTATCATGAATCCTACGAAGCCGTACTTGATAGCGAGCAGATCTTTGGCCGTATGTCGCAAAGGGCCGTGTCTGTCATTCGTAACAACTTCAACAAGCGTCCTAACGACGCCGGGGGATCGGGAATATCTAAACGTCCGAACACATTTGATAACCGGGGCCATGGCGGACCACATTGCAGTAGATGCGGTAGGCGTAGGCACCGAACCATCGATTGCTTGACAAGAGCCTGCTTCAAGTGTGGCGAGGTAGGCCACATAGTAACGTATTGCCCGCAGAAAGTTCAGAATCAACATAACCCACCAAGGAACATTTCGAATCCGCATAAAGCGTCGATACTGCAAGGCACGAATGCGGTGCCCGTCAACCAACAGAACCAATGCCACGGAGCTCAAGGCCGAGTTTATGCCTCAACTCGGGACGAGGCGCTTGCGTCTGATATGGTTGTAACAGGTATATTACTCTACAAAGATATACCTGCTCGAGTATTATTCGATTCGGGTGCGACGCATAGCTTTATATCTGCTGATTTTACAAGAAAAAATAAAATAACCATGCAATCACTAGATATAAATATTAGCGTTAACACTCCATCGGGAGTCGATATGCCCACAAACTTTATTTGTATGGATGGCCACATTTGCATCGGAGGAAGATATCTATCCTTGGATGCTGTCGTACTAGACATCAAAGATTACGACGTAATCCTGGGCATGGATTGGTTGGACGGTTGTCGTGCAACGATCGAGTGTGCGGAGAAGAGAGTGGTGTTTCGTCTTCCTGGCGAGACATAGTTCTCCTATTCGTGCGGTACGATCTCGAAGACGGCAATGATGGTGTCGACAATCTCGGCGAGGCGTATGCTGCGTTCCGGCTGTGCGGGATACTTGGCATCAGTCCGAGACACGCGGAAGGATAATACAAACACAATACAGACTGATGTTGCGGCAGATTTTCTCGACGTTTTACCTGACGAGATGCCAGGGATGCCGCCGGATCGAGAAATAGAATTCAGCATCGACACCTTTTCGGATACACGGCCGATATCCAAGGCGCCTTACCGAATGGCTCCAGCAAAACTGAAGGAGCTGAAGGTACAATTACAAGAGTTGCTAGACCGCAGATTTATTCGCCCTAGTATCTCTCTGTGGAGAGCTCCCGTACTGTTCGTGAAGAAGAATGATGGGTCGTTGCGACTATGCATCGACTATCGAGAACTCAACAAGGCGACCGTGCGAAACAAGTATTCTTTGTCGCGAATCGACGACTTGTTTGATCAACTGCAAGGTGCGCCAATATTTTCAAAAATCGATCTTCGTTCAGGCTATCATCAATTGAAGATCAAGTCCGACGACATATCGAAGTCTGTCTTCTGCTCTCGATATGGTCATTACGAATTCCTCGTCATGCCGTTCGGTTTGACGAATGCCCCACCCGCGTTCATGGATCTGATGAACCGAGTCTTCAGACCTCAAATAGATAAATTTGTAGTCGTATTCATCGACGATATCCTTGTCTACTCAAAGAATCGTGAAGAACATGCGGAACATTTGAAGGCGGTACTGCAGATTCTGCGTGAAAACAAATTGTACGCCAAGCAGAGTAAGTGCGAGTTCTGGATGAGTAGCGTGACATTCCTCGGGCATGTAATCTCTGCCGAAGGTGTCACGGTGGACCCCAAAGAAGATTGATGCGGTGGTAGATTAGAAACGACCTGCCTCGGCTAGCGACATTCGGAGTTTCCTGGGCTTAGCGGGCTACTATCGTAGGTTCGTGCGAAGCTTTTCAAAACTAGCATCGCCACTGACTCGCCTCACCCAGAAGGGAGTAGTATTTGAATGGAACGACGACTGTGAATCCAGCTTTCTAGAGTTGAAGCAACGGCTCGTCTCAGCTCCAATCCTTGCACTTCCAGATGGTCCAGAAGGCTTTCAGATATTCAGCGACGCATCGGAAACTGGCCTCGGGTGCGTACTCATGCAGAGAGACAAAGTCATCTCCTACGCTTCACGGCAGTTGAAGCAGAACGAGAAAAAATACCCGACGTACGACCTAGAATTGGCGGCGATCGTCTTTGCGTTGAAGTTATGGCGGCACTACCTCTATGGTGTGGCATGCAGAATCTACACAGATCACAAAAGCCTGAAATACTTATTTACGCAACGGGAACTCAACCTACGACAGCAACGTTGGCTCGAACTCATAAAAGATTACGAGCTAACGATCGAGTATATACCGGGCAAGGGAAACGTGGTGGCCGATGCACTCAGCAGAATGTTTATGGGAACACTGGCCATAAACAAGGAGATACAACGAGACCTTGAAGCGATGGGTATCGAACTCGGAATTGAGTATCGACACCTGCACCTAGCTCAGCTGAAGTTAGGATCGAGCCTGCTTAGCAAGATAAAGACCGCACAGGAGGACGACTCATTCCTGAAGAAAATGCGCGAGCTGATTTCAACGGGAAGGGCGACTGACTTTGCGGAAGACAGAGATGGGACGATGCGACTAAAGGGAAGGCTTTGCGTTCCTGAAACTGCCGAACTCAGAAAAAAAATTCTGACGGAGGCACATTATGCGAAGTACTCGTTACATCCTGGAAGCACCAAGATGTACAAGGACTTGCGCACAAACTTTTGGTGGCACGACATGAAGAAAGACGTAGCTACGTTCGTATCGCAATACATGGCGTGTCAGCAGGTGAAGGCGAAACACCAACGGCTAGGCGGCGAGCTGCAGAACATCGCCAATCCCGAGTGGAAGTGGTGCAATATCTCGATGGATTTCATTGTAGGATTTCCGAAGACGCCGCGGGGGAATGACACAATTTGGGTCATTGTTGATAGATTGACCAAGTTGGCTCACTTCATCGCAATTAAAGTAGGATGGAGCGTCGATCGGTTAGCATAAATCTACGTCGATGAGATTGTTCGACTGCACGGGGTACCGGCCTCAATAATTTCGAACAGGGACGGATGATTCCTATCGTGTTTCTGGACGAGCCTCTAAGCGGCGATGGGGACCAAACTGAACTTTAGTTCGGCATACCATCCCCAAACAGATGGTCAGACAGAGAGAGTCAATCAGATCTTAGAAGATATGTTGTGTCTGTGTGCGATCGACCTAAAGACTAGTTGGGATACGTATTTGCCGCTTGCGGAGTTTGCGTATAACAACAGTTATCAGTCGAGCATTCAGATGGCTCCAAACGAAGCGCTCTACGGAAGAAAGTGTCGTTCGCCGATATGCTGGGATAAAGTCGGAGAGCGACAAGTGCTTGGACCGGAACTGGTAGAGCAGGCCGTCGAAAAGGTCCGGTTGATTTGAGATAGACTTCGCATCGTGCAAAGTCGACAAAAGAGCTACGCAGATCTTCGTCGACGACCGCTAGAGTTCTTGGTCGGGGACCATGTGTTTCTGAAAGTAACGCCCATGTGCGGTGTGATGCGGTTCGACGTTAAGGACAAGTTGAGCCCGAGATTTGTAGGCCCCTTCGAGATCATTGAGCGAGTTACGACGGTTGCTTATCGGATCGCACTATCTCCTGCCTTAGCTGATGTGCACGATGTTTCCACATTTCACAACTTTGAAAATACGTGTACGATCTAAGTCATGTGGTTAGCTTCGATAAGTTGGAGCTACGTACTGACTTGTCTTACTCGAAAGAACCTATTCAAATTTTGGACCGCAAGGAGAAAGTATTACGCAATCGGTCGATGTCCTTGGTCCGCGTGCTTTGGCGGAACCATTCAGTCGAGGAGTCGACGTGGGAGATGGTAGCGGAGATGAAAGAGAAGTACCCCGCATTGTTTGTCTAAATTAAGGTCAGACACTTGTTCTTAAGTTTCGGGACGAAACTTTTTCTTAGTGGTATATTATGTAGCGTCCCGCTTTCGATAGGCGACGGAACTTCATAATATGCTAGCGCCGAGTCAGATCGGCCGGGAACTTAGATGGCCGTCTGACTCGATCGCTAAGCTTGGTAAACGATAATGCCTTGCGGCATCGATTCAAATCGATTTGGACGAAAGTTACGAGAATCGATCCAACTAATGGAACGACTTCTGTTGGAATAAGTCCTAGATGCAGCGGGCTACGTCTCGGCGAGTGAGCTCTCTATAAGAGTCCCTTCGACGGGACCGGACCGCTGTATGGTTTTCTTGGAGCTTTGTCGCTGGGCTTGATGAAGTGCTTTCGTGTCATTTTTATGGATGCAATTACAATTTCGATGCAAGGGGAAAAGAAGGAATTCTAACAAAGCGTTGGTGCCATTGCAGGAGCTCGCGTAACTAAGGATTGTCGTTGCGTAGCGCTTGGACGATCGGCACGAAGCAAAGTAATCGGTGGGTGATTCGGCCCCTTCTTTTCTACTCTGTCCCGCAAACTTATTCCTTGCTTCGAATTCATTCAAATCGAACGATGCCAAGTTTATTGTATGCCAATCCACTAAGTCCAAAAACTCGGGAAAATGTATCGATTTAGAGAAATTCACTCTGAAAATACAAGTCTATCACATAAACCAGAAAGTTTAAGGTTCTAGTAAAAAGATAGACTATTTTACGTGCTGCAAAATATTATGAAACGTCGATCGTGGATTATGATACCTCGGACAATTTGGTGCCTACGGGACGCTAAATCGGAGTACGGCTTGGGGAAAATGAAACGTTGCATGAGTTAGAGGAAATGATAATGTCGTTCAATACTGTCCGCGCTATACAAAACTGGTTACATATATAAACTGTTCACGTATTGGCATGGTCATGGACAGCTTGTGCACAAGTTGATATTTTCCTCGAATCGATATCCGGGGCATCGGAATCGACTCGACCTAGGGGGATTGATTAATCGTGCTTCGGTACTGATGCATTTCGGAACCGTCAGTCAGGCTTGCAACCTAGACTGAGGAGGCCGAAATGCCATTGAGATAGTCCCACGTGATGTGTAACATCAATGATCGCATATACGATAGTAGCATGCTCACATATTGTCTTATGCAGGTATAAATATTATCTCTGTTTTCATGCAGGGACTAGCACGGCCGTGGTAAGAAATATGATAAACTGCTATGGTTCACTGTATGCTTTATTACGCAAAGATGGCTATCGAATATGAACTGAATTCATTTAGTTCTAATAGAAAGACAACTCTAAAGCATGCCTACCCTAACAATCAGAGTCGGTTTAGACGAGTGGGTTCGTCTCGTCCACTTAGCAAGTGTGCTAATCCCATTTCTCCAATTTTCCCAGGTGCGACGGGCGCCCTCAACTAAACTGGAGCTGAAGCACGGAGAGGCATTTTGAAGCTCTTCCTATGCTGAAGTATTTTGAAGCCAATTCAAGTCGACGGCTTTGTATAAAGGGGCAAATGTATGGGACGGCAAGCGTAGTTCAGGCAACTTGTCGAATGTATTTTCTTTATGTTTTCAATAAATGTAGCCGCAACGGCATCCAATGTAATTACGACTTGCACTTTGTTGCAAGCTATGAATGAAAAGCATTTCTATCTTCCTAAACTGCGTCTTATATTCTGATGTGAATTGTGAAGTTTCGACTTGGCGTATTAATATCAAAATGATAATATAACCATTTGAGAACTTGTCATCTTGCCTTGCACGAGCGCAACTCCAGGCTCGTGCGGCATCACGCCTTAGCGAGGACGATCGAATCGGCAAAGTAACACCGGGGACGAATGGTTTGTCGACTCGGGGCATGATACTACTCTCTACCAACCTTCCTAGTTCACTCTCCCTCACTCTCCTAGTGTCTAGGTTGGTCCTCTCTACTAGTCCAATAGGATACTAACCTAGTAGGACACAAACTTAGCTAACTCACTACCTAATACTATTACAACCATCACTAACACCAATTACTAACTAACCCCTCTAACTAGACACTCAACCCACACTACACACCACTCAACTAGGCACTAACTAAGGGTTTATATAGGTCATCTAGGGGATCGATTTGTGGGGCAACATGGGGTTCAAATGGTATATGTATTGAATGGAAAATGAATGGATGAAAGAGTGAATTGATGGGGGGAAGAATGAAGGAAATGGGTGAACTAATGGATGTGTGAATGGGGCTGTCCAAGGGGCTATTAAGGGCTGACTTTGGACTGAAATTTAATGTGGAAGAAGGGGGATAACATGTATGTATGTAGCTGTCAAATGGGGTACTCATATGGGCTGATTTGTGGGGGCTAAGTGGACTGAAAGTAGGTGATATATGGCTGTCAATGGGTGTCAAGTTGGGGCTGAATATGGGCTGCTAATGTACTATTTATAGGCTGATTTGGAGGGTAATATATGGCTGAATTCAAGACTGATATATGGCTGATATGGGACTGGTTTGTGGGCTATTTTGTAGGTGATATAGGGGCTGAATAGGACTGATTATAGGCTGATTTGGAGGCTTAAACATAGGGGGCTGTCATGGGCTGTTATGGGACTGGTTGGCTGTCCCCTCCCCCTCTCAATAGCAGCTAGTAGTTGCTGCTACTGCTGCTCTAAACTGCTATAAAATTAGCAGGTTTCCCCCTCCATTCCTTCACCTATCTCACTCTCTATCACTCTCTCAATCTCTAATACTCTCTCAACTCTAACTCTCTAACTTACTCTCTCAATATCAAACTCTATAATACACTCTCAATATCAAACACTCTAATCCCACACACACACACACATACATATATTCATTAAAAACCACTCTCCACACACCAACACACACCCTCAATCATACCAACCCACAAACCAAATAGGTAGGCATAATCCCCATCTCTCTAACACACATCAACCCACCACCACACATCCATAAACATATAAATATATATACCAAGTAGGCTCAAAACAGTCCACTAATCTAATATACCTATAGATTTGATATCTCTTCATAAAAATAGGATTTGTAGGCTAATATACATAGATTCAAACATTGGTATCCAAATGAGAACTAATCCAAACATCCTAACAGTGGTTAATCTACCCTCTAACAATGCCAAAACTGAAATTAGAGGACAAAAATGTCTATGGGGCATTCCTACAAACACTTGGTGGGCCACCCTCGAAATTTCTCCTTGTGTGCCACAAAACTCATCATAACTTCCTAATGAGGACTCCAAATAGTCTCAAAATCAAACCTAAGGGTGGTACATGCATGGGGTGGTTTCTGCGGGTTCAAATCTATCAAAAAATGTAAGGAAACATAAATTAGAGAGAAGGTTTTACCTATTGGGAGTGGATTTCCAATGAAAACTCCAAAGGACACGGTTCCGACACAGAAATCCCTAGAAATTGGACTCCTCTCCTTGCTCCTTGCTTTCCACTCAAAGCTAGCACTTCTCCTTGAAATATTGGGTAAAATGGAGGAAGGATGGGTTGATTTGAGAGATCAAATCAAGAGGGAAGCTCTCAATTTGGGGAAGAACTCAAAAGGGGAAAAAAATAGAGGCAACTATTGAAATGAAATGGAGAGAGACTCTCCCAAGCATGGCCGGCCATGTATAGCCCTAATGGGCCTTGGTGAAATGTCTACAATGCCTCCAACTTGTCACCCTTATTTTTTGTATTTCCCGTATTTCGTATTTATATTCGTATCTGGATTTTGGCATGTATTTTTATTTTTTTCTCAGCTTGTGAAATTTCAGTATTTCTCATATTTTAGGTTTTTGGCATGGCTTGGTTTTATTGGGTTGGTTCGGTTTGGTTCAGTTTTTGAGCATTGGATCACCCTTAGCCTATTCTCCACCCTCAACACACCACATCCCACCCTCTTTATAATTCCACCAACCTCTTCTCTCTCTTCATAACCACTATTAATTTCCTTCTTCTTCTTCTCCTTCCTCTACACAACTCTCCATCCATAGGCAAGTGCATCTTGCCACTACATGAGGACCCTCTTTTCTTTGTCCATTTGCTAGTTTAGGGCATGGAGATCAACATTAGTTCTTGGGTTTTTTATGATTTGGAGTCTCTGTTGATGTAGATCTAAGTTATTGCTATTTGCAGATTTTACATGTTTTGATCCATTTTGGTTGGTTTTCTTTGAGTTCTGATGTTTCCATGTGGAAGAGCTTTCAGTTTCACTCCAGTTGGAGCTTTGGAAATCCGGATTTGGAGTTCGGATGACCAAGTTATGTTGTTTTGAAGTTTGGGTTCTGCCATGGTGTTCTTGCTGTTTGGAGAAGACAGTGAGCAGTGTGCAGAGCTTCTTAGCTCACGCACACTGAGCTACGCGCGCTCTTTAGCGCTGCGTACGCAGGCTTGAGTACGCTTCCTGTTGGAAGCCTGCTCTCTTGAGCGTGCGTGACTTTTTACGCAGCTGCTCCCTTGAGCGTGCGTGACTTTTCACGCAGCTGCTCCCTTGAGCGTGCATGACTTTTCACGCAGCTGCTTCCTTGAAGCGTGCGTGACTTTTCACCTACGCTGCCCCTTGAGCGTGCGTGACTTTTCACGCAGCTGCTCCCTTGAGCGTGCATGACTTTTCACGCAGCTGCTTCCTTGAGCGTGCGTGACTTTTCACCTACGCTGCCCCTTGAGCGTGCGTGACTTTTCACATACGCTGTCCCTTGAGCGTGCGTGACTTTTCAAGCAGCTGCTTCCTTGAGCGTGCGTGACTTTTCACCTACGCTGCCCCGTGCGTGACTTTTCACATACGCTGTCCCTTGAGCGTGCGTGACTTTTCACATACGCTGTCCTCCTGCGTGCGTGTTTTATTGCATATGCACTCCCCCTGCGTGCATGCTTTTATGCGTACGCATCCCCCTGACCCGTATTTTGATATTTTATTAGATATTTTATGCCCATTTTATATCCTTACGCCTTTTGTCATGAACTTGATTTTACTTCGCATGTTTGGAATGACTATTGTACATGGCCTGGTATGACAAGGAACTAGCATAACACGACAGTGGCCCGTAGTGGTGCACTCCTGACATGACCAGCATGACTTGATAGTGGCCCGTGGCGGCGCACTCCTGACTTGACATGACTTGATAAGCTAACTTGACCTGTCTTGACACCGTGGGTGGTTCTTTCTTGCTTGCTTGTTAATCCACTTGTCCAGTCTCGCATCATGTCTAGGATGGGACTCCTGAGTACCACGGTCAGGAGTACCTACGAAATTGGACTAAGGTTAATAATTAGTATAATTCACTAGTCATGAAGAGATGTTCCCCAGTTACAGGCGATCCCGTTATCCCGGCCGCAAATGATTGGACTTGTAGCCTGCCGACGAGTAGGGCACATTTCCAGCCCACTGTTATGTGGGGCACCCTCCATTGTCACTTAAATGATTGAACTCTATTGTCACTATAATGTATTGTACTCTCTAGATTGTCACTATAATGATTGCCTGGATAACCTGGATAGCTGCAGGGCCTGTGACTACTTGGAGCATCTCATTGCATCTTGCTAGTAACTAGGATTGTGATAACCCTAGTTAGTTAATGTAGAAAGCCGTAGGCAATGATTGGCCGTGATTGCTTGGATGGAGTCAAGTCCAGTGTAGTATTTTCTAGAATTGATTGATTGTAAGATTGTACCAGAATGATTGAATGATTGTCACTATAATGATTGTCACTCCAGATTGTCACTATAATGATTGTCACTCCAGATTGTCACTATAATGATTGTCACTCCAGATTGTCACTATAATGATTGTCACTCCAGATTGTCACTATAATGATTGTCACTCCAGATTGTCACTATAATGATTGTCACTCCAGATTGTTACTTGACCTGATTTCTTATATTTATCTTGCCGATAAATGGTGAGAGAAACCAAGTTCCGTTCAGACGAAGGGTTACAACCCCGGTCCTTGTTTGGTTTACGGGTTGTAACCTAGCTATCTGAATAGTCCCTTGATTATCTCATCGTATATCATCTTGTCATGCTTTTTCATACGTCCTGTCTTTTAGTGATTCTATGCAAGATTGTCTTTTATAATTATCCATCATGCTTTTCTTAAATTACTGTCTCTTATTATGTAATTATATTATTGTGCTAATTTGCTGGCTTTGGTTCTTATTTTTGTGGCCTCCTTTGTGGCACTTGCTCTTCCTGGGGTCTGACCCAGCTGGTTTTGTATGGCCAGATACCGGAGCAGCAGCAAAGGATCTACCTGTCTTCCAGCCCGATGGTGGTCACCAGGCGTAACCAGGGCATCGAGTGGGTTTCTTTTGTTCTTCCACTGTAATATTGTAAATTATTCTTTTAAGGCGTTTAGCCGACGAGCAAGTGTTAGCTCGATTGTACTTACTTTCTGTCTGCCTACAGGCTGTAACATGATTGACAAGCCCCGGGGGTTGATCATGTATGACTAAACTCTTGCTAGTCCTCACATTTTGTAACGACTAGCTTCATGATCATCTGGATATGTAATGTTTGGGACGCCTTACAACTATATATTTGGAGATCTGATATCTTGTGATTATTATTAGTTGGTTGAGATTGAGACAATAAGCTATTTTATGACCTTAAGAGACTGATGGATTGTAGTGAAACCCTCACATATCTAGACAGCCGTGACCGTATAGCGGTGTGGATTCCATTCCGTTATACGTAGCTGGCTATGTCTGCCCCCGCTCTCCAGTATTCTGGTTCTGGGACGTGATACAACTTATCTCCTTATGGTTCATTAGGTGTATGTGAAGGTTTGGGATCAAAAAGGTTAAGTTTTGAGTCTCTAACTTAATCATTCTAACATGATAAAAATTAGTTTAACTAACTTAAATGTTGGATTTTGTGGGCCATGCTTAACTTAATATTGGGTCCCATCTAGAGTCAAAACTACCCCGGGTCCCCGATACAAGTCGGATTGAGTTGAAATTCGAACCCGACTTAAATAACCTCAAAATAATATCATAAATAAATAAATAAATAATTCCAAAATAATTCTAAAGTGGAAAATGACCAAAATACCCCTGTTCATGAAAACCGGGGGTGACAAATCTATCCACCTTAAAAAATTTTGTCCTCAAAATTAAAACAAAGCAATCACAAGAAACACATGCAGAAAAACAATCCCACTCAATACTTAAAAAAAATTTCAACAAAATAAAAAAATCTCTTAAGACACAACAACACTTGTAAATAAAAACTGTTACGTGTCCGACACGGACACGAAACCAACACAAAATCTTTTATATCAAAAACTAAATCGACAATCACCCATGCAATAATATCAAAAATAATAATTCAAAGAGGTCCAATGACCAAAATACCCTTAGGCCAGAAATGACACTGAAAATATCCTAATCACATGGTTAGGCTCTAGGTCAAACAGTCTCCTGGGTTTCACTAGTAAAACATCAAAATGACAAGCCACGACTTAAAATTTAAAATGATTAAAATCTCCAAATCAAAGCATGAACTAAATGACAATAATTAAATGACTAAAACTATAACATTTAAAATTACTCTCAATTAGAAACTGGGTGCTACCAGTCTATCCACCTTAAAAGAATTCATCCTTAAAAATTATAACAGAGTAAACACAGAAAAATCTTGCAGTTCGACAATCATATGCGTCTGTCCAAATCATGATACTCAGAATCTCCTTCATGCTGGTGAGCAAGGCTACGATAATCATAGAGTCCTCGACTATGGTACATACCTCTAGAATTATGGTATTTAAAATTTTTGCATTGCCGCATGCTTGGCAGCAAAAATCTTAAATTCCCACACCCGAGAAATACGTCCATAATCCGACTATATGTCCTCACTCTGCCTGCTAGCATGACCCTAGAGGATTCTAAAATCTCATAATCGAGGCGACCTAGCCCATGCGACTTATCTCAGAAGAATATCACATCACAAGGACAATATTTAGCGAACGATCAAGAAACAGATGGAATCGAATTTCAAGATGATTTATAAGAAGGCAAATACGGAAATAAGATCGAAAGATTGAAACCTGCTATCTTCTCTGCTACTACCTGAGTGGGCTCAATTGCCATGGCAAAAGGTCGCCCCTGCTGGCCTCCTCTAGCCTGCTGCACTCTGTCCTGGACTGTCTGTCTGGCTGCACGGGCAGCACAGTTCTTCATCTGGTGATCTGGATCTCCATAGAATAAACAAACTCCTAGCCTCATCCTGCAAACCTCCTGGGTGTGCTTCATCTTCTTGCAGAAGGCACACTGGATGGCCTGCCTCTAGCCCTGTCCCTGGTACTGCTGGACACGTACTGGTGTCTGCTGAAAATACAACTGAGGCTGCTGCTGAAACTGCCTCTACTGGAAGTGAGGGCGCTTCACCGGCCCCGTACTCTAGCTCGCTCCTAGAATATCGCTGCCCCGCTTCGGCTTGAGGCCGAAGTCCTCCTCTGCGATCTGCGCCTCCATCAGAATCTGCTCGAATGTCGCATCGCGTCGCTCGGAAGTACGAGTACGAAATGCATGGATAAGACCCCTCCAAAACTTGCGGGCCTTGTACCCCTCATCCTGGATCAGACCTGGTGCAAACCTACTCAGATGGAAGAACTCCGCTGCATACTCGTCCACCGACGAGTTCCCCTGCTCCAATGCGACGAACTGGGCCTCCAGAGCTGTCAAGGCCACATCTGGGTAGAACTTCTCCTTAAAGAGCCTCTTGAAGCTCTCCCAAGTCAAACCCCTCACCGACGCACGAGGATCCGTGCGAAACCAAGTCAGCGCTATATCGAAAAACTGGCTCGCTACAGACGTCACCCAAAGCCCTTTTGGGACCTCTGCTAACTCCAGGCTCCACTGGATATCCTCCAACCAGTCATCCGCGTACAGGATACCCTCGGTACCCTTGAACTCCCTCGGGTTCATCTTTCTAAAATCTAGGCATGTGCCAGGCCTCCTCTAACCCTGCTGTTGAACTGGGGCACCCTGAACTGTACCCTGCACAACCCTCTCTACTGCTGCCATCGCCAGCTGGTGGGAGTTCTCCATGCTCTGTCGTAACACCTCTGTCTGTGCGCTCTGGGTCTGCAACATCTGCTGCAAAAGGGCCATCTTCCCCTGAGTATCAGTCGGTAGCGGAGGCGACGGTGGAAGAGTATCAGGAATGACTATGGACGGTCCCACTGCTGGAGGTAGAAGACCTCCTGGAACCGTCGCTGCTACTCCCGTCTGAAGGGAAGGAACTGAGGTGGCAGCTCCCTCAACTGCAGCTCCCTCAGCCGGAGGTGGAAGACCTCCTGGAACTGCTACTGCTACTCCCGCCTGAAGGGCAGGAACTGGGGCTGCTGCTCTCTCGATTGCTACTCCCGTAGCCGAAGATGGAAGTCCTACTGGATCGGACCTCTCTGGAACTGCACTAGGCCCTGCTGCCTGAGAACGAGTCACTGTCATCCTGAAGACGAATTGAACCCAAGAGATCAATATGGCACAAGATAAGATATTTTCAAAGGAAGATAATCGAATTCAATCCAAGAAGAGTTGTCATGGTAATCAAAAGATCAGAATTTTCCTAAAATATGATTGAGTAACTCCTATCATATCCTAGATCTTATGTCCTAGTCGCAGGCTCGTAATTAGTACTCTAAGTCGAGCACCATTACGAGATCGCACTAATTACGACTCAGACCTGTATGGGCCACCACAAAAATGTGTCACGACCCGCACCCTGAAGAGGGGCACGAGTACGTGGTTACGTCCAGCCTACGCCGCAGAATCGACGATAGAACGCTGTATAGGTCATCTATAAATACTACAACTAAACAGATAAAGGTACATGTACTGTATATACACTCTAGATGGAGATGACATAGAAATACAGTCTAAATCACAAAATAAAACTAAGGTAGATAGCATGGAAAGGAAATATGATCGATGCAAGCAGGAAATAGTTCAAAATCCACACAAGCCCAAAGCTATACACAACCCACAGAGTCACATAAATATAATATAAACTACTAAAGTCTGAAGTACTAGCTGGATCGCAGTCCAGGCAAACCTATCTAAGCTACACTACTCTGGGTGTACAAAGTCTAGTGGCTCTACTATCAAGCCACGGTCCAGGTCTACTCCATCTAACCCGTCTCCATAATAGGTCGGACAATCTGCCTCAGAATCATCTGTAAAATATCAACAGTATCCTGTCAGGAAAATGAGCAAGTACAAACACTAATAGCAGTTCCATATATATATATATATATATATATATATATATATATATATATATATATATATATATATACACATATTTTTGTCATATTCCGTTCTCACATCTTGATATATATTTCCTGTTGATTTATATATATATATAAATCAACAGAAATATATATATATATATATATATATATATATATATATATATATATATATATATATATATATATATATATATTGGATGACTTGGGAACTATCCGGAAGCCGAGTTACAACCCTTAAACCAAACAAGGATCGGGGTTGTAACCCTTCTCCCGAACAGAACTTAGCCTCCCATGATAATAAATATAAAAGACGCCTTGAATTATTAGTGCGTTATGTGATCGGATTGGGAAAAACATGTTCAGGCTTTCCATCTGACCGGCTACGAACAAGTAACAAGTGTGAAGTAACAAGTGTGAAGAATAAGGCCGGTCACCATGGAAAGTTATGAACAAGTTGCTATGGACAAGTAACAAGTGTGAAGAACAAGTGGGGATTTTGATCACACAACCACTAATAACTCTCCATCCCCGAATAGTATAAAGGATCCGGACATAACACGTCATGACACGAGATTCAAAAGCAGGTGATCAGCCCACTCCCAAGTCCATGTCTATACAAGTACAAGTAACAAGTCGAGTCTTGTACCAATATACCAAGTAATCCGAAAACAACATCTCATGACAGGATCCGACATATTACTAGTCCGTGAAATATTGTGTCTGGAAATCAAGTAAGACACTACAACTGAATCGGATATAGCAGATATCAAGACAATGAAAACTATTAGTGAATGTACTCGCCTGTGGTCCTGAGCTGATAAGGTGAACAGATGCTCAGAGTAATCACAGACCTAAATATGAGATACTATGAGTCCAAACATGGTTTAATAATGAAAGAAAAGCTAATCTAGTCATGATATGCAAGTCTAAGTCAAAATTAGGTCAAACCAGGTTACACCAAACTAAACTAGGTCATACTGAGCCAAACTGGATCACACTAGGACAACCAAGATCACAGGAAGTCAATCTAAGTCAAACTAGGTCAATCTGGGTCAAGGGTTGACTTACAGTTGACTTTTGGTTAAAAAGTCAACTCTAGTCAACTCTGGTCAACACTAAGTCAACCCTGGGTCAACCCTAGGTTAAACTAGTGAAATGTTGACTAATAGTTAATTTTCAGTCAACTGGTCAACTCTGGTTTGGTTTCGGTCAATTCTAAGTCAAGTGTTGACTCGAAGTTGACTTTTGGTCAAAAAGTCAACTCTTGGTCAATGGGGGTCAAGACTAGCCTAAACTACCCTCATCTAGTCATTACCTACCAAGACAACCTATTTTTAAGTCCATCTTAGAAGCCAAACTCAATATCTTAACAATACCCTATTACCTACATTTATCCTTCACAAGGTAAATACCAATACCTTGCCCATTACAAAGAAAACCCCTCTAGATCTCAGGATACTAGCCTAGACTTCTTAGGATAGCTAGATAATATCCTATCTAAGGTTTACCTACCAAAAAATTGAGGGTTCTTAGGCATCTAATCTATCTTATCTTCCATGTTGGTCATCCCAACATTACCATAGGGTATCGTCATGATACGCTATGGTATCGTGAGATACCACACCCTACTCTCTACCAACCTTCCTAGTTCACTCTCCCTCACTCTTCTAGTGTCTAGGTTAGTCATCTCTACTAGTCCAATAGGATACTAACCTAGTAGGACACTAACTTACCTAACTCTCTACCTAATACTATCACAACCATCACTAACACCAATCACTAACTAACCCGTCTAACTAGACACTCAACCCACACTAGGCACCACTCATCTAGGCACTAACTAAGGGTTTATATAGGTCATCTAGGGGATCAATTTGTGGGGCAACATGGGGTTCAAATGGTATATGTATTGAATGGAAAATGAATGGATGAAAGAGTGAATTGATAGGGGAAGAATGAAGGAAATGGGTGAACTAACAGATATGTGAATGGGGCTGTCCAAGGGGCTATTAAGGGCTGATTTTGGACTGAAATTTAATGTGGAAGGAGGGGGATATCATGTATGTATGTAGCTATCAAATGAGGTACTCATATGGGCTGATTTGTGGGGGCTAAGTGGACTGAAAGTAGGTGATATATGGCTGTCAATGGGGGTCAAGTTGGGGCTGAATATGGGCTGCTAATGGACTGTTTATAGGCTGATTTGGAGGTTAATATATGGCTGAATTCAAGATTGATATATGGCTGATATGGGACTGTTTTGTGGGCTATTTTGTAGGTGATATAGGGGCTGAATAGGACTGATTATAGGCTGATTTGGAGGCTTAAACATAGGGGGCTGTCATGGGCTGTTATGGGACTGGTTGGCTGTCCCCTCCCCCTCTCAATAGCAGCTAGTAGCTGCTGCTACTGCTGCTCTAAACTGCTATAAAATCAGCAGGTCCCCCCTCCATTCCTTCACCTATCTCACTCTCTATCACTCTCTCAATCTCTAATACTCTCTCAACTCTAACTCTCTAACTTACTCTCTCAATATCAAACTCTCTAATACACTCTCAATATCAAACTCTCTAATCCCCCCCCCCACACACACATACATATATTCATTAAAAACCACTCTCCACACACCAACACACACCCTCAATCATGCCAACCCACAAACCAAATAGGTGGGCATGATCCCCATCTCTCTAACACACATCAACCCACCACCACACATCCACAAACATATAAATATATATACCAAGTAGGCTCAAAACAGTCCACTAATCTAATATACCTATAGATTTGATATCTCATCATAAAAATAGGATTTGTAGGCTAATATACATAGATTCAAACATTGGTATCCAAATGAGAACTAATCCAAACATCCTAACAATGGTTAATCTACCCTCTAACAATGCCAAACTGAAATTAGAGGACAAAAATGTCTATGGGGCATTCCTACAAACATTTGGTGGACCACCTTCGGAATTTCTTCTTGGGTGCCACAAAACTCATCATAACTTCCTAATGAGGACTCCAAATAGTCTCAAAATCAAACCTAAGGGTGGTACATGCATGGGGATGGTTTCTACGGGTTCAAATCTATCAAAAATGCAAGGAAACATGAATTAGAGAGAAGGTTTTACCTATTGGGAGTGGATTTCCAATGAAAACTCCAAAGGACACGGTTCCGACGCAGAAATCCCTAGAAATTGGACTCCTCTTCTTGCTCCTTGCTTCCCACTCCAAGCTAGCACCTTCTCCTTGAAATATTGGGTAAAATGAAGGAAGGATGGGTTGATTTGAGAGATCAAATCAAGAGGGAAGCTCTTAATTTGTGGAAGAACTCAAAAGGGGAAAAAATTAGAGGCAATTATTGAAATGAAATGGAGAGAGACTCTCCCTAGCATGGCCGGCCATGTATAGCCCTAATGGGCCTTGGTGAAATGTCTACAATGCCCCCAACTTGTCTCCTTATGGTTCATTAGGTGTATGTGAAGGTTTGGGATAAAAAAGGTTAAGTTTTGAGCCTCTAACTTAACCATTCTAACATGATAAAAATTAGTCTAACTAACTTAAATATTGGATTTTGTGGGCCATGCTTAACTTAATATTGGGTCCCATCTAGAGTCAAAACTACCCAGGGTCCCCGATACAAGTCAGATTGAGTTGAAATTCGAACCCGACTTAAATAACCCCAAAATAATATCATAAATAAATAAATAATTCCAAAATAATTCTAAAGTAGAAAATGACCAAAATACCCCTATTCATGAAAACTGGGGGTGACAGTATCGAGTCTGTAATATGATGTTTATTATCAATAAAGCTCAAATTTCTTTATATAATGTGTTCAATTTACTCAGCGCACTCTCTTGTTGTTGTGTTTCGGATAACCTTATTACTATGCCTTGTGCGATCGTAACTTAGGTTCGTACGGCATCATGCCCGGGGGACGACTATCGATTTTACAGAATCGGAACGTGACATAATTGTATTATAGCACAACTTTACGTCCTTTGGTCTTCTGTTTGAGTCTCGAACTTTTGACCTCGTATCGATGAGTTGTTCCATACAGTGAGTCCGTAATATTTCTTAAGACTAATATGAGTTGCCTCATATCCCAGAAGTCCGAGAAGCTGCGGGCGAAAATGAAGTAAGTGCTTCGAGCGACTCGAGCAGCTTGGGGGAGGGACCCTTAAACGCCCCCATTGAACCCATGGAACGGATGATACGCATGCTGGAAGCGCAACAACGTCAGGCTGAGGCCAATCAGTGCCTGAACGAACAGCATCGATAGCACATTGAAGACCAGTGGAGACAAGCTGAGGCACGAAAGACTCAGTTTGAGGCCCGATTCGATACGTAATTCAAGTTGCAGTAGAAGCCGCTTGATACTCTTCAAAAAATTGTCCAGACGGTTGTGGCCAACGGCAAATCTGCAACGACTCATGCCGTAACCGAGCCTGCGGTCCAACTGATCGAAATTGAGCCGGAGGTACCCGAGCGACTACCTGCAACACCAAGGAGTTCCAACTTTGAGGTGTCAAAATTTACGAAAAATTGTCGCACGTACTTCTGCGGTACTGAAGACCCTTCTTTGGCTATCGATTGGTTGGAGGAGTTCGAGCTTCTAGGCGGTGATGAGTCCAAGAAAGTTGCGTGTGCTCAGCTTATACTCCGATTGAATTCGTATGACTGGTGGGTCGTGCAAAAGCGAGCAATCCGGCGTGACTACGAGACAACGACAATCTCTTGGGCCACCTTCCGACAGGCGTTCAAAATCGAGTACCTCCCTGCACCCATTCGACAAGAAAAAGAGGATGAATTTATGCAGCTGAAGCAAGAGAATATGACGGTACGACAATACGCAGCAGAGTTCACTAAAATAGCCAAATTTGCTGGATCATTCTTGCCTACAATGGAGAGTCGTGCTTGGCAATTTGAAGTGGGTCTGCGGCCCTCTATCTCTGCTCACGTGTCAGTTCTGGAATACAAGATAATAGGCGAGTCCCTGAATCACGCTCTCCGCCTTGAGCGCCAATATTCCCCAGCTGCTGCCGACACTATGTATACATACAATCATAAGCACTCTAGCCATGCAGGGGAAAACAATATGACCAAGCGTCCGAACAATGGACACTACGGCAGACATCAAAGGCGGAATACAGGACCTCGCTGTAACAGATTTCGCCAATTCGGACACCTAGCCGTCGATTACGAAGTTCTTGAAGGAGGATGCTTGAACGATGGTAAAAGGGGACACTTCAGTTCAAATTGTTTGGCCAAGAGACCGAACCCAACGGTGCCTCAGCAGCAGCAACATCATCCAGGGAACCAGGGACCAGCGTCTCGAGCCCAACATCCCACGCCGCAAAATGGTCAGGATTATCGCCCCAATGCCCAGGGCCGCGTCTATGCCATGACTCGAGATGAGGCGTTTGCCTCTGATACAGTTGTGACAGGTACACTAATCTTCAATAATAAATCTGCTCGTGTACTGTTCGATTCGGGTGCTACCCATAGTTTTATAGCGGTAGATTTTATTAATGAACATAATTTCTCTATGGCACCGTTAGGCCTTAACCTTAGCGTTAGCACCCCATCGGGCACACAAATCCTTGTAAACACTATCTGTAGAGAAGGCTACATATGTATAGATGGGAGGAAATTGACTCTAGATGCGATAGTTTTGGACCTTGAGGACTATGACATCATTCTGGAGATGGATTAGCTCGGTGCTTGCTCGACCACTATTGACTGTACAGAAAAGAAGGTCACCTTCCGACTACCGGAGGAGCCTAAATTCTGCTCATGTGGCGAAGCGTCGATAATCTGCATGGTAATCTCGGCGATCTATGTTCGGCGGATGCTGTATTCCGGATGCGAAGGCTACTTGGCGTCCGTTTGAGACACGTGACAGGATGGTGCAAACGCGGATCAAACCAACATTGTGGCAGAATTCCCAGACGTGTTTTCGGACGAGCTACCCGACATGCCACCCGATCGAGAAATCGAGTTCACTATTGACACCTTCTCCAACACTCGACCGATTTCCAAGGCCCCGTACAGAATGGTCCCTGCAGAATTTAAAGAACTTAAAGTACAACAACAAGAATTGCTCGACAAAGGGTTCATTCATCCTAGTGTCTCGCCATGGGGTGCACCTGTGCTATTTTTTAAGAAAAAAGACGGGTCGATACGGCTCTACATCGACTACCGAAAATTGAATAAAACCACCGTCCGGAACAAATACACC
Source organism: Iris pallida (assembly GCA_029216955.1). Taxonomy (NCBI): domain Eukaryota; kingdom Viridiplantae; phylum Streptophyta; class Magnoliopsida; order Asparagales; family Iridaceae; genus Iris; species Iris pallida. The sequence continues at coordinate 2,723,892 of JANAVB010041817.1, forward strand.
ATGCCTCGCATCGACGATTTGTTTGATCAGCTCCAAGGTTCTACGGTATTTTCGAAGATTGATCTTCGATCGGGTTATCACCAGCTCAAGGTTAAGCCAAGTGACGTGCCGAAGTCTACCTTCCGTACTCGTTATGGCCACTACGAGTTCTTGGTGATGCCATTCGGCCTAAGAAATGCTCCTACCGCCTTCATGGATCGAATGAATCAGGTGTTCCGTCCGTTCCTCGATAAATAGCATCCACTACTACAAAAAGACCTATTAATAACGCTCGACGAGGCATTTTAATGACGACTGATACCTAAGTGTTATCAATGTTTAGAATCCATTCTTTTAATGACGGTCTGAACGAATTATGGACTTTTCATAACATTTATGAAATAAAACGTTATTAATATTTAAAAGTGGTGGCAAACTTGTGATTAATAAACTTCCATCAAAACCTTTCACACTGATCTTTTTCAGAGCTTCCCTCCCCCCTCTTCCCTTCTCTCCCTGAACCCTAAAATTTTCCAAAGCCCTTTCAGTTTCTTACTCATTTCCATCTCTCTTTTACTCCACCTCATATGTAAAATCTAATCTTCTTCTTCTCCTCCTTCTTTTAACCTCCTACAAACCCTAACCTTAGCCCCAACGCCCCCTCCCACAAAGCCTAACCCTATCCCCGACTTCATTTTCGGAGAGGAGAAGCTCAAGATGCCGAAGGGAGAAAAATCAAAGTCTTCTCCAAATGTGAGCCCTAACTCCCAAATTTTATGTTATCAGGAGCTCTCCAATTTCTGATCTTATTTTTCATGATGGATTTTGCAGTGGAAAGCGTCGGAAAAGATGAGCTTCGTCTTCCATGGAAGCCGCGGCGACATCGAGACTGGCTTCCATGGATTCATCCTGGAGAGGCGAGCTTTGGTTTGTTTCTTCCTTATTTTTTTGGATTTTTCTATTTTTCTTTGGTTTTTGTATGAATTTGTTGTAATTTATTGATCTAGAGAATGCATCCTGGTGGTCGGCTTGTCAATTCCAACTCGATGGCGTTTCTCATTACCGGTATAATGTTTCTTCTTAATTTCGATAGATTTTGGAATCTAGAAAATCGGTTTATATTGGGGAAAGAAATTTTATACGTACATTATTGTTTTCTTCAGTGCTTTTGTTGTTCATGATCCTGAACTCGCAAATGTCCCCTAGCTTTCTGGTATGGATGCATGTTGTTATTTGTTGATGATTGAGATGGTGAATATGAGATTGATATGGTATTTGTTTGTAGCTTTGGCTGGTTTTGGGGGTGTTTCTGATGGCCACCGGGCTTAGGATGTATGCCACGTGCCAACAACTCCAGGCTCAAGCACGGGCTCATGTTGTTGCGGTAAATGGATTGTTCGGGCACATGGACCTGAGGCTGCATGTGCCGCAGTCCATTTCACTTGCGACGAGAGGGCGGTTGCAGAGCCTCATGCTCTAACTTGCTCTCCTCGACCGGGAGTTTGACGATCTCGGTATGGGATAGATGTTGCATGATTTATTTGTAATCTTAACTAGTAGATAATGATGGATGATAAAAGAGGAGGGAATGAGAGGTCAAGCCAGAATCAGTGAATAGAGACTGCTGTAGAATGGCTAGTAAGGAGAGGGGAGAAGGACTTTCCAGGTTTGTTCTTTCAATCCCATTCTTTATTTTTGTTTTGACAATTGTAAGGTGTTCGATAAAATATCCCTGAGAAGTTTTGCTTCTCTTACAGCAAACTCTAAAGGTTTCGATAATTTTTGTTCTTGGCTTCTATTCAAGAGTTCTGGTTTCGACAATTTTTGGTGATCTTTGTTTGTAATTCCGGAAAGGATTAAAGATAAAACAAATAATTATAAAATAAAGATGCTTTAATCATCATCATTCCTCTCTTCACCTCTCATATTGTCCCATCACCATTCTCTTGTATTCTCTATTTCGATGCAATAGAAATGTCTAGTGGACTTTTTATTGTTCCATACCAGAACAAGATAAAATTGTGGATAGCAATGAGTTCATCAACGCATGCTGATTGATAATGTACATATCCATCTCCCACCACCCTTAGCATAAACAACCCTTTAAGAGGAATCTCTTTGCATTAATACCGACTCCATGTCTTCAGATTCAATTGTTTAAGGCCTTTCTAAATTGGGTGGAACACTGGGAGTGCACATCGGATTACAGACACACACACACACACACACACACACACACACACACACACACACACACACACACACACAATTTTATTCCCAGAGTCAGATTCATTCCTGATGTATTAATAAATGAGGGCATCATTTTCATGGTCCTGGGGGGATCTTTTAGCTTATGCATATGTGACCTGGTGTATCCTGCCTGGTATTTGTGTAATCTTCTCCATTTTTTTCTTTCTATTTTTTGTTTCTCAAGTTAACTTTAATCCGCATTAAAAAAATTACTAGCGATATTTTTGAGTGTTCAAGTAATGAATCACTCAATGAATCACTCAAGCTTTAATATGCATTAAAATTTGATTGAATAGAGGTGGCTTCTCAAAATAGATCTATGTTCCATGGCTGACCCATTTTTGATGGGAAAAGGTTTACAAGGTGATGATGATTAATAAATATATAGTATTAGTGATACTTGTAGGTAAAAGGAAGGAGTTTAGCCTCCTACTGATTCAAAAGAATGCTGCTTGTAACTAAGCACTTGGAGCAAGATAAACCTTAAGGTTTTATACATCTACATTATTTTTTTAAAAGAAGCATATGCATTATAAATGAACCGTTCATATATGTTTGCCAAATATATATATATATATATATTTTTTTTTTGCCATATATATATATATATATATATATATATATATATATATATATATATATATATATATATATATATATATATATATATATTTTATGTTTGCCAAATATATATATATATATATATATATATATATATATATATATATATATATGGTAAATGTGGTGTTACATATACTTTCTATGCTTTCTTTTATGAAGCCGACAATTGAATGTCGTCTCTTTACTCCTCTCTGCTGATGCTTTCCAGGAAACAATCCTTTTATTAAGTTGGATCTGTTTTTAGTTTCAAAATGAAACATTTCTATTTTTATGCGTCCATGAAACATCTGGTTTGTGTGGTCTATGTTTTGTCATTTACATTGATGCTACACAATGGTGTACTGGATCAATAATGCCTGTAGGTTCATTACAGTCTGTTCGTGTAGATGTGCTCTGTAACTAGTGCAGTCTGATCGTGTAGACATGCTATGTAACTAGTGCAGTGCAATGCCAATCCTTTCAGTGCAGTGCGCGCAATGCCAACTCTTTCATAATGCCCATAAAATTGCATATATTTATTAGTTTTTAGTATGCAAACTGATATCATAATTCCCAGAAAACTGCTGACTTACATTTTGAATATATTCTTTGCTTAGTTACATTTGAAAATGGTAAGAAGTTGCATTATGAATATAATCTTTACTCAGTTACATTTTGAATATATTCCTGGCTTTATCAAATTCTCTACTGTTAAATTGGATTGTTTAGGTTGTACAATCTGATGCCCAAAATTTTGCTGCTGCAATCTGCACTTTGGAAAATGCTGCTATTGTAAAATGTTGTTTGCAAACTGATATCAAAGTGCATATATAGAAATGGTAAGAAGCATATAAATGGTAACATAGAAATGGTTGGCTCTTATTGCAAACTGATATCAAAGTGCACATAGAAATGGTAAGAAGTTGCATTTTGAATATCTTCTTTGCTCAGTTACATTTTGCAAAGTTGATAATTGTTTCATAGATGGTGGTTATTTTGGCACATACATGATACTACACCAACATACTAGTGTAGTATACTCCGAGGATGTAAATTTAGATAAATTTGTTTTCTTATCCAATGCATATACGGTATTACTTGATCAAGCAAAACTAAATAGAGAAAATCTATTGGTATATACACCATTATCCCGAATAAGGGAACAAAACTCAAGTAGAGATTACCACCAATCTTCTCCATCGTCACCTTGTAAACTTTGTGAGACATTTGCACTTAATGAATCACTCATCGTCTAATGTGACAATTGTAGGAATCTGTCTATGATCCACAAAATCAATCTTGTTGAGCCTCAAGCATACTGGATCGAGTTGGCAAAGTATGATTTTGGATTCTTACATGCCATTTGGTCGCTTCAATACCTGGGATGCACGTACAGAGTTCTTTTTATGCCAAAACTAACCATTTTCTATCTGTAAGTGGTTGTATGTTCCCTTAATATTATAATTTTTTGTCTTTCAAGTATTTGATATAAGTGAGCAATTGTTTCTGCATATAAAATTTCTAGCTCTTCCCATATATTATGCAACTCATGGGAGTCTGCTCAACCTGGATGAAGGTCCCCCAAACAACCACCTAAATTCTCTTGTGTTTGTGTCTATTTATATAATATTCTGAAGCTATTTCAATTTTTCTATAAAATTCTAAAGATGCATTTTTGGCCTTCTTTATGGTTTTTTTTTCATTCTTGCATAGAAAGGAAATAATAAGATGTAATGAAGTGAAAGTTGTTGAACCTTGTTATATGGGGCACCAATGTAAAGTTTTATTTTTTAATTATATTACAAAGTATATTGAACCTTGTTTTTTTCTTTTTAAAGGTTTTTGCTACATGTTATGTGGACAGTTTTGATGTGGCCAAGTTTTGATGTGGACAATTTTGGTAGTTGTAAATATATATATGTATTTGGATATTCTATTTTGAGAATGTAATGAAGATGTTGATATGTACTCTATTTTGAGAAATATAATAAAGATGGTGATATATAATATTAAGTTTTTGGAATGTAATATATAATGTGCAGTATAGAGCATTATAAATATGCTAATTTGAATAGTATAAAGTGTTATAAATGTGGTGGATTGAGCCTATACATATTATCTACTCATAACATTTTAAAAATGTCCTGAATTATGCATATATATTAACTATCCATAACGCTTTTATAGAAACTATCCATAACGCTTTTTTATAATATTTTTAAAAAATATTTATAACATCCGTTTTCATAACACTTGCTTTGAAAAAAAAGCGTCATGGTTTGTTATTAATGACGCTTTTTAGCCGTCATTAAAAGGATTTTTTGTTGTAGTGATCCTTCAAAACAATAACTTCTAACACGATCATCATTCATCGATTCAGAGTACCCCCCGAGTTATCGTACATCGATCTTTGATACGCCTCAATACCATCGATGATGTACATAACCTAACGATCTTCCTTTTGCAACAGAATCTGTGTCGTGCAACTTAATTCCTCAATTCGCATTATTCAATGCTAGCTAAAGTTCTTGAGCAAAGTCTAATCTAAATCCTCAATCACTTTCGTATCTTTGAACCAACATTTTCCATGCACGCTATCTTTCGATCGTACTATCTTCGATCTCGTCTATGAGTATTTCACCTTAACTCAAGTTTCAATCCATTCGACTAAATTCAAAATTGCATGCACGATCCACTAAGTTTTCTCGACCAAGATATCCATTTTATGTTATCGTTTTGAATCTCCATTCAACCGTTTCATAATTTGCACTACACATTCTTAATTCGTCCAAACGATATCTCGTTTGAGACTCTCGAAGTCGCAACCAACTAAGCGTTACTCGTTCTAAGGCTTTGCACGATATCATCACTTGCCAACATACTCGTTCTATCCGTAAATCTTTTAGTCTCGCTCGAACAATTTCTATAACGTCCATATACCATTCAGGGTTTGAGCCACTTAACTAGCCGTCAACACTCACTCTTATTCTTCTTCGAAGCTATCACATACACCACTCGGGGTCAAGTCATTCTACAAATCCTCAAAAGTCATTCGATTCCCAATCAATATGTTCAATTGCGCGTTCGCCCGTTCCTCAAAGTCTAAGAACTATTTTCGTGTTCGCTTTAGCGTTGGTCAAGTAACGTCTCTATCAACATACGTTCTAAGTCTTACTTATTCTCGTCCGAACAATAGTCAATCTCGCTCGTAACTCGTTCGCACAAGAAGGTCTAGGTGCGCAATACTCGGCACAACTTAGCCAAAAGGCTGCGTGCATAACCATCCCGCTCGAACTATACTTCGGCCTCGTGCACTCGTTGCTATTGTCAGCGTAAGGTTATTCAAGCACGCACTGTGTTTGCTAACTTTTAGCATTGGTTTTCTTTCAACTCAAGTCCGTCATGGTTTGGCACAAAGGTCTTCGCCTACCGATCCCGTTCAACCGAGTACAAGTATGAGCTTTTAAAAATATTAGACTTATTGTATGGAACATCCCAATGCACAACAAGAGAGAGAGAGAGCGTATACTTCTTTTGTTTCCAAACGAGCTTTCAAAACTGAGAGAATTAAAATAAGTACAAGGACGTAAAGCCATGCTCTGATACCAATCTGTCATGTCCTGCTCCCGTAGGAGCGATCGTCCTCGCTAAGGCGTGATACCGTACGAGACTAAGTTGCTCTCGTGCAAGCTCTATATACAGGACATAATGTATCGGAACATCGCCATGAATCATTCCATATTGTAAGCCACTTGGCCTTGCACGAAAGCAACTTAGTCTCGTACGGCATCACGCCTTAGCGAGGACGATTGCTCCTACGGGAGTGGAGCGTGACAGATTGGTATCAGAGCACGACTTTACGTCCTTGGACTTCATTTTGATTCTCTCAGTTTTGAAAGCTCGTTTGGAAACAAAAGAAGTATACACACTCTCTCGTTGTGCCTTGGGATATTCCATACAATAAGTCTAATATTTTCAAAAGCTCGTACTTGTACTCGGTTGAACGGGATCGGTAGGCGAAGGCCTTTGTGCCAAACCATGATGGACTTGAGTTAAAAGAAAACCAAAGCTAAAAGTTAGCAAACGCAGTGCGTGCTTGAATAACCTTACGCTGAAAATAGCAAACGAGTGCACGAGACCGAAGTATAGTTCGAGCGAGATGGTTATGCACGCAGCCTTTTGGTTAAGTTGTGCCGAGTATTGCGTACCTAGACCTTCTGGTGCGAACGAGTTACGAGCGAGATTGACTATCGTTCGAATGAGAATAAGTAAGACTTAGAACGTATGTTGATAGAGACATTACTTGACCAACGCTAAAGCGAACACGGAAAATAGTACTTAGACTTTGAGGAACGGACGAACGCACAATTGAACATATCGATTGGGAAACGAATGACTTTTGAGGATTTGTAGAATGACTTGACCCCGGGTGCTGTATGTGATAGCTTTGAAGAAGAATAAAAGTGAGTGTTGACGACTAGTTGAGTGGCTCGAACCCTGAGTGGGGTATGGACCTTATAGAAATTATTCGAGCGAGACTAAAGAATTTATGGATAGAACGAGTATGTCAGCAAGTGATGATATCACGCAAAGCCTTAGAACGAGTAATGCTTAGTTGGTTGCGACTTCGAGAGTCTCAAACGAGATATCGTTCGGACGAATTAAGAATGTGTAGTACAAATTACGAAACGGTTGAATGGAGATTCAAAACGATAACATAAAATGGATATCTTGGTCGAGAAAACTTAGTGGATCGTGCATGCGATTTTGAATTTAGTCGAATGGATTGAAACTTGAGTTAAGGTAAAATACTCATAGACGAGATCGAAGATAACACTATCGAAAGATAGCGTGTGTCACTCCCCGTTCCCAGAATACGTATTTTAATACGTGTACCGCTTGAATGAATTTATTTAATATTTATCATGCATTTGTTCTGTATTTAAATTCTTTAATTTCGTGCTTATCATTTTTCTGTATTTTATTTCCTGCTTTTGCTTTGTTCTTAGGATCGGCTTGGGTTGGTTTATTTTCGGGTTGGGTGGTTCATCATGAACCCAACCAACCTACCATCATCTCCATTTAAAGCCCCCAATCTTTTGTCTCTCTTCATTACTATCATTTACTTCTTCTTCTTCAACCTCCATTACTCTCCCACCAACCTAGAAGAGCTAGGTAAGTACAACTTGCTACGTGATAGATTACAATTTTTGTTGTTCCATTGTCTTTCTTACGAGATTCTAAGACACTCTAGTACTTAGCATTTTTAATTTCCATGGCTCATTTCTTGTAGATCTAAGTTTGTTGTATTTTCAGATTTCTTGGGTTTTGATCTAACTAACCTTGTTATATTCAAGTTTTGATGGTTCCATGTTGTAGAAAATTTCTTTCTGCCCCATTTTGTGACCTATGGAAGTCTGGATTCTGACCTTGAATGAAGGTTTAGTGGAGCTTGGAAGCCATGGCGTTCTTTAGTTCTTCTTCTCGAAAAGTGGAGAAGAAGAACAGTGTCTTAGCCGCATGGCTTTCATGCGACAAGCTTTCCATGGCCGCATGGCAGACTTAGCCGCATGGCCTAAGGGTCCTTAGCCGCATAGGCCATGGTTCCCTTGTCTAGCCACATAAGACTCTAATTCCTTCGGCCGCATGAACCCCCGTATTCACTACCGCATATGCATGATTTACTTCTCAGCCGCATACCTTTGTTCCCTCTCCTGGCCGCATGAAGTCAGTGTCCCGGAGCCGCATGAGACTCATTTTCCGGAGCCGCATGAGACTCATTCCCCGGAGCCGCATGAGATTCATTTTCCTGAGCCGCATGAGACTCAGTCTCTGAGCAGCATGAACTTTACTTTTCCATCCGCATGAACTTACTTTTTCAGCCGCATGAACTTTACTTTCTCTTGCCGCATATGCATGTTTTTCTTGCCGCATGGCTGCTTGTCGCATAGGTCTTTAGCCGCATGACCCTCGGCTGATTGCCGTATGATGACCCTTGGCCGCATAAGCATGGCCCTTGGTTCCTTGGGCCGCATAGGATTTTGACCCAATTCTGGCCGCATAAATGGGCACCCATCTATTGCTATCCATAGTGCCTTTTAGCTGTTTCTTGTCCCGAATTGACATTAATTGACATTGATGGTTACCTTGACTAATAATTGATCATGCGTTCCTAGTTGGAACTAAGAGACTGGCTAGTCGTCTTATTGAATTGAATGAGACATGTTTATGTATGAAACATGAACCATTGTGATCGACTAGCCGATCCGAACATTGGCAAATGGACACATGTTGACTTCTATTTTTCTGTAAAGGCAGCATGTGCATCTTACCGTCAAGGCATGATTATTTCGTGGCTAGGTTTTGATTGTTGTATTACGCTACGTAAGACCTACAACCTAACCGTACGGGCATCGTTGTAGAGTTGTGCATATCGTACTCTGTACGGTACTCATTCTGAATGACCATGATCCACGGCATGGAATTTCAATCAACATAGGGACTATTAAGCTAAATAAAATAACGATTGCATGGAGAGAATGGATTTCCGAGTTCTTACATGGCAGTCATCTTGGGGACGATTAGTGCCCCGACATGCCGGCTGGTTCCCACGGATATTGTAATTCTGCCACACGGGCAGGGAGCGATATCTGCTTATATTATTTATTGTATATTGATGACGAACGTCCCGCTGGGACTCGTCTAATTCATGATTGGCGCAATTGATTGATTGGGTCGACTAGCCTTGCTTGTACATAGTAAGAACTGACGAATCCTTATTGCATATTTCCAGGGTAACTTGGAACTTACAGTAGCAAGCCGTAGTAGTTGCATGGCCGTTTAAATTGATTTGATTGTGTACTGTACCTACTCTGTTAACTACTGAGATGAGCGGAACGTTAGGACATGATGGGTCAACTTCTGTCCTTGTTTGGTTGGAAAGTTGGCTTGAAGTATCGTGATGTTGTGCGAACCCCAGTAGCAAGCAGAGACCCTTTTATCATATTCTTAGTCTTATCACTGTTTCCAATTTTTCATATCGTGCTTCCTTGCGGTACTTGCGATTAGAGGTCTAACCTCTCTGGTTTTACATAGCCAGATTTTCGAGCCAGTTCCCGGAGACTCAGCTTATTTCCACCTCCAAGATGGCCAATACTAGAGGAATGATCGCCGGAGGACACGAGTGGGTCCCTTGCTTCCCTGCTCATTTTTACTATTTACTTCACTTTTGCCGTTTGGCACCGACATGTTAGTCGGATTGTCTTATAATTACTTTTACATAATTGTAACTAAGTCAGACTGCAGCTGATAACGATTGTGTATACCTTGTTATATCCTTTGGCTATGTTTTGTAAAGCCAGATCTCAAGAATATTTTGACCAAGCGTTTGAGATGCCTTACTGCTTTATCTTATATGTTCTTTATTTACTATTTCTTGTTTAAATGATTGAGAAAATAGATGTGAGTAACCCTAGTAAGACTTTTATGTAGTATGTACCCCCTCGTCTTTTAGACAGCATTGATCCTATTATACGGTATTCATTTACCCATAATACGTAGCTGGTTGAGGCATTCTCCCGCTCTCCGGTATTCTGGTTCTGGGGCGTGACAAGGTTTTAGTGGTGGCCCATACAGGTCTGATTTCAGACTTGTGGGGTGTTTTAATTTATAGGATGTCTCAATCACACATGTTTTTCCTTGATCTCATGATTTGTTACTCTCGATTCTAGTTTAACATTCCAATATCCTTTGGCTTCCTTGATCCTTCCTGTCCGATCGTTTGATTGTTCTCTTGGCCCTTTTCTTAGGGGCACCTCGTCCGCATCTGTCAGAGCTGGACACCAACAAGGGCAACATGAACAACGAGACCCTGTTGATCAACAACAAGGGCCAGTACTACCTCGAGAGACTATCCAAGAAGAGGTGATAGTGGAACCAGCAGCTGGACCGCAGTATCCGGAGGTTCCAACACCACCAATAGTTCTACCTACCCCTGTGTAAGTGGACACACCAGCCCTTCTGGAGATCATGAGAGGGATGATGGCTACGCATCAACATCAGATGTTGGCCCAGCATCGCATGCACGCTCAGTTGCAAGAGCAGAATGTATTACTCAACCAAGGATTACAAACGGCTTTGGAAAGAGGAGTGAGGACAAATTCAGGAGCATCAACCAAATTTTATAAGTACAATCCCCGTCGTTTCGAGGGCACGAAAGATGCCATTTTAGCAGATGCATGGCTCAAGGATATTGAGGCTATTCTGACGACGGCTAAGGTTCCGACAGAAGAACGTGTGGATTTAGTGAAGCTGTTACTTCAGGACCTCGCACGTGATTGGTGGGAATTAGAAGAAGTGGGCATCAGATGTCCTGTTGCTTGGGACAATTTTACCGCAAGATTCAAGACAAAGTACTATAGAGTTGTGGCGCAATTTGAGCTACAACAGAAGTTTATCAACCTTAAGCAGGCTGGCAAGACAGTGGATGCCTATGCAGTCGAGTTCTGCAGACTAAGTAGGTTCGCCCCAGAGATGGTAGCAATGGAGAGCCAGAGGGCTATGAGGTTTCAGCAAGGGTTTTATCTTGAGCTCTTACAATTGATAGAGGGACACAACTACCAGACTTTTGATGAGGTATTGATGGCAACCCGAAGGCATGAGATCACCATTCAGATGATCACAGCAAGGACTGGAGGTCAGAAGAGATCTCACAATCAGATTGAAGGAGGAGGGGGAGTAGCGCCCCGAGTTACACCATCTCATGGCATTCGTATTCATGATGTGTCGATGCGAGGGCCAGCACCACCAGCAAGGCAACAACAGCAACAGAAAAAAAACCACTAACCCCCAACGGGCTACACATATTGTGGGAAGGTAGGGCACACTAGAGATGTGTGTCAGACATTGAACGGACAGTGCTTGATATGTGGAAGTCCAGACCATCGGGTTTTCACCTGTCCCATGAATTCGAGGTCAGGAGGACTAATACAACCATTTTCTGCTCTGCCAGCACCAGGGGCAGGCCAGTATCGAGGACCAGCGGTGGCAGTGAGACCGTTGGCACAACGTCCGTTGATGCCACAGGCTCAGATATTTCGGCAGCAGGGACCGCCGATGCAGCAGCAACAACAAAGACCACCCAGCATCACCAAGGCAGGGGCCGGCAGCAACACCAAGCTAGGCCGCAGCATGGGAACCAACAAGGAGGCCGAGGGCAGACATTCAATCTGCCCTTAGAAGAGGCATTGGCATCGGGAGATGTTGTGGCAGGTAACATTCTCATCGTCTCATATCCCGCAGTAGCATTGTTTGATTCAGGGGCTTCTCGTTTATATCTGTACAATTTACGACACGACTAGGAATGAAATTTGAGGCATTGCCAGGGAGGTTGAATATACTCATTGGTAATGGGCTCGTAGGAGTTAGTAGAGTTATCCTAGCATGTAGTGTTGTAGTGTGCGGGTGTTCCTTACCCGCCTGGTTGATAGAATTTCCTATGAGAAATTTCGACGTCATCTTAGGCATGGACTGGATGAAAGACAGTTATGCCACAATAGATTGTCGTAGAGGGAGTGTATCTTTTAATATCCCAGGCATAGACCGATTTACCCTAGTCAGATTAGTGGCAACCCAACAAAAAGAAGAAGGAGTAGTAGCGGAATGGAAGAAGTTCTAGTCCCAAAGGTAGTTGAAGAGTTTCTTGACGTATTTTCCAAAGAACTTCCAAGTCTACCGCCGATTAAGGATATTGAGTTCAGTATAGAATTGGCACCTGAAACTAAATCGATATCAGATCGAGTTTACAGAATGGCAGATTCAGAACAGGCCAAGGTGTATCAGCACATAGAGGAACTGAAGGAGAAGAAGTTCATCCGAGTTAGCGTATCACCATGGGCAGCACCAGTGGTACTTGTAGGGAAGAAGGATGGGTCATCAAGGTTGTGCATTGACTACAGAAAGCTCAACGCGACAACAGTAAAGAACAAGTACCCATTACCTAGGATCGACGACTTGTTTGATCAGTTGAGCAGAGCAAGAGTTTTCTTCAAGATAGATCTTCGGTCAGGGTATCATTAAGTTAGAGTTCGAGAAGAAGATATTCCCAAGACAGCATTCATGTCGAAGTATGGCCATTACGAATTCCTAGTTATTCCGTTTGGTTTGACCAATGCTCCAGCAATATTTATGAATTTGATGAACCGCATCTTTATGCCACACTTAGATCAATTTGTCGTTGTGTTTCTCGACGACATCCTGGTATACTCAGCTAGTGAAAAAGAGTATGAAGATCACCTCAGAAAAGTGTTACATATTCTGAGAAAGAACCAGTTGTATGCCAAGCTTAGCAAGTATGAGTTTTGGACGGATCACATTTCATTTTTGGGACACATCATATCAGGGGCTGGAGTAGCAGTGGATCCCAAAAAGGTAGAAGCAGTAGAAAGTTGGCCAGTACCTAAGACCGTAGCTGATGTGCAGAGTGTCTTGGGATTGGCAGGATATTATAGAAGATTCGTATCAAATTTTACAAGACTCTCAGCACCCATGACCCGCTTGACACAGAAGGATGTGCCATTCGTCTGGTCGACAGAATGCCAGGCATTATTTGAGAATTTGAAGCAGAAATTGATATCGGCACCCATTCTTACATTGCCAGTTGGACCCGAAGGTTTTACCGTTTATTGTGACGCGTCAGGAAAGGGACTTGGGTGTGTCCTTATGCAACATGGAAAGGTGATAGCATATGCATCTAGACAACTTTGAGACCATGAGAAGAATTATCTGACTCATGACTTGGAGTTGGCAGCAGTGGTATTTGCTTTGAAGCTATGGAGGCATTACTTGTACGGTGATCGAGTGGATATATACACAAACCACAAAAGTCTGAAGTACATCTTTACTCAGAAGGAACTGAACATGAGGCAGAGAAGATGGTTAGAGTTGATCAAGGATTATAACGTGAAGCTTCAGTATCATCTAGGCAAGGCTAACGTGGTAGCAGACACTTTTAACAGGAGAGGCGGCGCATTTATGTTGACATCACAAAAAATATTTTAGAAGACCTTCAGGAGATGGGCATCGAGGTTATACTTTCTAGTGATGAAAGAATTCTGGCAAGTCTACGAGTTCAATCTGACTTGGCAGACAGGATCAAGTCAGCTCAGGCACAGGACCCAAGGATTCAGAAGCTTAGGACAAAATGTGAGTCAGGACTCGGAAAGGAGATGAAAATTCACGAAGATGGTACACTTGGGTTTGGATCACGTCTATGTGTGCCTAGCGGAGATATCAGACAGAAGATTTTGGCAGAAGCCCACAGTTCTCAGTATTCTATACACCCTGGAGGGACCAAAATATACCAAGATATCAAGCAGTACTTCTGGTGGAACAGAATAAAGAGAGAGATAGCTAGATTCGTTTCTCGTTGCTTAATATGTCAGCAAGTAAAGACGGAGCAACAGAGGACAGCTGTGTTATTACAACCGCTTCCTATCCCGGAATGGAAGTGGGAATATATCACCATGGACTTTGTGACCGGTTTATCGAGATCACCAAGTGGTAAAGATGCTGTTTGGGTGATAGTGGACCGGCTTACAAAGGTGGCATATTTTCTTCCTTTTAGAGTTGGGCAATCTACAGAAAAGTTGGCAGAGTTGTATATACAACAGATAGTCAGGCAGCATGGGGTCCCTGTTAGTATTGTCTCAGATAGAGATACCCGTTTTACATCACATTTTTGGAAGAGTCTACATCATAGTCTGGGTACCAAGTTAAGATTTAGCACGGCCTACCATCCACAGACGGACGGGCAATCAGAAAGGATAATTCAGACTTTAGAAGATATGTTACGAGCTTGCACCCTAGATTTTGGAGGATCTTGGAAGAGTCACTTGCACTTAGTTGAGTTTTCGTACAACAACAGTTATTAAGCCAGTATCCAAATGGCGCCATTCGAAGCACTCTATGGTAAGAAGTATAGGTCGCCACTGGCATGGGATGATATCGGGAAGAGGAAGATGCTAGGCCCAGAAATGATTATTCAGACAGTTGAAGTGGTTAAGGGAATTAGAGAGCGACTTTAAGTTGCGCAAGATCGACAACGTCAATGGGCAGACCAGCGTCGTAGGCCACTAGAATTTTTTATTGAGGACCACGTGTTCTTGCGGATCTCACCTACCCGTGGGGTCATTAGATTTGGCGTTCGCGGAAAGTCGAGTCCGCGATACGTGGGCCCATTTGTTATCCTTGATATGGTAGGCGATGTTGCTTATCGTTTGTCCCTTCTACCTTCGTTACGAGAGGTGCATGATTTATTTCATGTATCTCAGTTGCATAGGTATGTATCGGATCCAAGCCATATCCTCGATCATTCTGAACTGGTTGTTGGTACCAACCTGTCTTACGAGGAACAGCTTGTGTCCATTTTGGACCGAAGGGAGAATATACTCAAAAACCGAACAATTAGCCTTGTCCGTGTTGCTTGGGGTCATCACTCCTTAGGAGAGTCGACGTGGGAACATGAGGACGATATCCAATCACGGTACCCGCACCTATTTGACTCACAAGGTATATTTCTTTTCGTGTACCTCGATTGCCTTGATTCCTCATGCTTATCACCCTATAAGTAGAAATTACTTGATGTCGTCGATTGATAAATATAGATATATTACTTGCTATGGATATTGTAAAATAGTTGCTTGTGAAGAACAGTTTGGCAACTCTAGAGGGGGGTGAATAGAGTATATATAGAAAAATGACCAATTAAAAATAACTCTTTCACCAATAAAAAAATAATCAGAGTAAAGTGCGGAAAATAAAAGGAGATTAAAAGAGCATACGCAAACACAGCAATTTTAACCTGGTTTCCCTCGTGGAGGACTAGTCCAGGCCTGAGAACTCTAGCTCAGGATTCAAATCCACTATTTGTGAAATAGTAGTTTACAACCGTGCCTTTACTTCAGAAGAGCACGTCAACTTCTAACAGAGGATCGCAGTGGCGATTTGCTTGGAATTGTCCAAGCGACTTCTTCGACTCTTGCACAAGAATCCTAACTGAGAGATGCTGAGCACTCGAGACTTAGGAGGCTTGTGGCTAGTAGATGGGAAGGGTATGGCTTATTTCAGCTATAAGAGAGAAGAGAAGAGAAGATTGGATGGTTTAGAATGAGAAAATTCATGCCCTATTTATAGTGTTTTTATAGGCAGAATTCGGCCAGAATTCGGGTAGGAAAATTCAAATATTTGGCCGTTGGACAACTAGCAACCAGCTAACCCTAAAATTAGGGTTCCTGATTTCTAGGGGACAGAGTTCGGCCCGAACTCTGTGTGGAGGCAGAGTTCGGCCCGAACTCTGTCTCCAGAGCACATAGTGGTTCAAAGGGGATTTTTGGACAGTGTTTGGTTCAGTGGAGCTTAGGATTTTGGGTAGGCTGTAGACTAAGTGTCAAGAGCTCAGCATGACTCAGAGTACACAAGTCTAGACTCAATGAAAATATAAAATACAGACTCGAAAACACACTGAGAACCGGAGACTGAGCTGTCGTCTGTCTTGAACGGAATGCAGACGTCGTGTGTCGTATTGAATTAATACAGACATTATTTAGTCAATGTAGTCAATATTTGGTTGACTGTGACTTTGTGTCAACAATCTCCCCTATTGATAATTGACAAAATAATATATGTATATTTTAATATTCATACCTGGACACAGTTGATTGTAACACAGCTCCCCCATAATCGATGCCGAGCTAGAAAGAAGAGCTCCCCCGTGATCAGTGAACGGTGCCGAGCTGGAAGTAATAGCTCTCCCCCGTAAATAATGCATAGAACTTGTGGACTGATAAATAATATCTCCCAAAAGCAAAAATAAGCACAGATATACGAAACAGATATACGAAAATATACATAGTTCTCCCCCTTTTGGCAGTTAGCAATATAAACTGTAGTATAGACAATGAAGAGTGATGCAACCACACCAAGCAGAGAAGAAACAGTGTATGACGAAACAAAATGAGTCACTAGTATAAAGTAAAACTATGATAAAATGTCATCCACAAAACCAAGTGTCAAACACACAACCAGAGTTTTGAGTACATAAAACCAAGGACATAAAACCATAATAAACTGAAATCAAAAAGCATCAACTAAGATTATCAGCAGTAGCAGCAGCAGATCGAGCCAATCTCCATCACGGAGCACGAGAAGGTCCTGGAGGGTCTGAAGGACCAGGGAAGGAGCGACGGGGGTCCAGAAATGCAGCATTCGGATCCATGTAACGCATGACCCATGGATCATCAATGCGATGGCCCGCGCGCTCAGGATCCCGCTCCATGGGAATGTGCAGATGATGAGATATGGAGTACCGTATATCATACAGGGAGTTGCCGAGGGCACTCATCTGTAGAGTAGTACGATAATCCAGCTGTGTCCAGCGATCGTCCTCAAGAGTAAAACGATCCCGGAGCATAGTCTGAATAGACTCAAGAGTGGCAGGTGGAAGTGGTGCATCCTGACCGAATGGAGGGGCGTCAGGCTCCTCATCAGCAGACTGCTCAGAAGTCTCAGGAGAGGCGACGACTGCCTGAGAACGTCGTGCCTTGGACAGGAAAGCAGGAGCAGGCAAGAACTGACAGTCATAAATAGGAATAATGAACGCACGAAAAACCATAGGAAGATATAAAGGATAAACCAATGCTCTTGGTTTCTTCCTATAATTGATCATCCAGTCCATCATTGTCCTAGAAAGATTGAAGGGGATACGATAATGAAGGTGATACAAAGCAGATATCTCAAAGTAGGTAACTTCATCAGTGGAGCCAGCTTTTGGCAAGATAGTGTTAAAAATGATTCGATAAAGTTCATAGAAATATGGGTTGAGGTGCTTGGCCATAAGTTTGCGAGGACTTATGTTAGGAGCACATAATTCCTCCTTGAAACCTTCAAGAGAAGTATCGCCAACAAATTGAAGTTGACGAGCTTCCACAAGTTTATCCCAAGCATCGAGATTAAAAAGATCAAGAAAATCCCCCAACTCAGAATCATTGAAAGCAATGTCAATACCGGCAACCCGGGAATAGATGTGGGTTGCATCGAAAGTTAAATTGTAATAAAACATTTGGATTGCGCTACGGTAAATGACAAAGTTTGAGGCAACTAACGCATCCAAACATAGATCACGAAACAATGATTCATATTGAGAAAAGATTGTAAAATTTATCGGATGTCCCCCGAACACCGGACGAGTCCGAAAGTCGCTAAACCATGCATTAGACGCGTCTAGCGACATAAATAATCGCTCGTCATATGTATTCGGATCATGGGGACGAGGCGGGTTGAACAACGGATGAATGAGTTGTTGTTCAACTACTTGCTCAATTGGAGGAGGTGGATTCGAAGAGGAAGCTCCCTCAGTTCGAGTCCTTTTCCTACGATTGGGCAAGCAAGGAGCCATTTGCAAGAAAATAGAGAACTTGAAATGGAGAGAAAGAAGGGGATATACCTGAAATCAACAACAAACAGTGGAAGAGAATGATGAGAAACCCCTTTCCCTTGATTTTGAGAAGTAATAGAGCCTTTTAGATCAAAAACTAGGGTTAGGGTTTGAAGGAAAGAGTTTGGAGAGGTGAGGAAGGAGGTAAAAGTGAAGAAGAGAGATAAAAACCCGAAATATAAGAGAGGGTTTTCGTTGGTCGGAAGAAATTCTGACCGTATGATCTAAACTGATCCAACGGCAGAGGCTGATCCCGACGCTGGACCAATAGGGACCGAACTCGGCCCGAACTCTGTTAGGGGCTGAGTTCGGCCCGAGTTCTGGATAAGTGGTCCAGAACAGAAAACAGGCTGAAAAGATGAAAAATTGGTTAAGTGTTGAAGAAAAATAGAGAGGATAAAAAGTTTGAAGAATTCAATGAAGTACATAGAGAGGTACACAAAAGTCAGAATGAACTTTAGAAAAATAAATTAGGCAATATTAAATCGAAACAACCCATGTAATAAACAAGGAAATATATTGTAATTCAATATTTCGAATTTGCCATAGGTTAGCTGCAGGGGCCGGATCCCAGCTAGCGGTAGTCCTGAGGACTAGTGCACCGTGTCGCTTAGGCTTTTACGCCTTGTTGTCAGAAGGACCCTTTCGGCTTGTACCCATACCAAATTCGTCGTAAAAGAATCAAAATATACTCGATATTTACGCAGGTGAGTCTCAACTTATAACTGCTTCATCTAAAATTCCGAGTTCACGACAAAGAAAATTGAAGCGCTCTTCGGATAATGGCTTAGTAAAGAAATCTGCTAGCTGATGATCAGTGTCAATAAACTCTAAGTTAATCGTGCCATTTTGCTGATGATCACGCAAAATGTGGTGTCTGATCTCAATGTGTTTAGTGCGTGAGTGACAGACAGGGTTCTTAGTCAAATTAATGGCACTAGTGTTGTCACAGAATATAGGAATATGCATGAAAGATAACTTATAGTCTTTAAGGGTTTGCTTCATCCACAGAATTTGTGCATAACAACGCCCAGCTGCTATGTATTCAGCTTCTGTTGTGGATAGTGCGACAGAGTTCTGCTTCTTGCTAAACCAGGAGACTAAAGCCTTTCCTAATAAATGACACGTGCCGCTCGTACTTTTACGGTCGACCTTGCATCCAGCGGAGTCAGCATCAGAGTAACCAATAAGGTCAAATGATGTGGACTTAGGATACCATAGGCCCACTGTAACCATACCCTTAAGGTATCGAAAGATACGCTTAACCGCGGTCATATGTGATTCCTTAGGATTAGCTTGATATCTAGCACATAGGCAAACACTGAACATGATATCGGGATGACTAGCAGTTAAATAAAGTAAGCTGCCTATCATACCTCGATACTTACGTTGATCAACAGGTTTGCCGCTCTCATCTGGTTCGAGTTTGGTTGAAGTAGCCATTGAAGTGCTGATTGGTTTGACGTTGTCAAGATCGAACTTCTTCAGCATGTCCTTGGTATACTTCGATTGACAGATGAAAGTTCCATTAGCCATTTGTTTCACTTGCAGGCCAAGAAAGTAGTTGAGCTCTCCCATCATGCTCATCTCAAATTCCGTCTGCATACACTTGGCAAATTCTTGACAGAGGGTTTCATCAGTAGACCCAAAAATGATATCATCAACATAGATTTGAATCAACAGAATAGTGTCTTTAAAAGATTTTATAAACAGTGTAGTGTCAATTTTCCCTTTTGAAAAACCTTTCTCAAGTAAGAAGCTACTTAGCCTTTCATACCAAGCTCTGGGGGCTTGTTTGAGGCCATAAAGCGCTTTCTTTAGCTTGAACACGTGGTCGGGAAATTTGTGATTTTCAAAGCCAGGAGGTTGTTTTACATAAACTTCCTCCTTAATAAAACCATTCAAGAAAGCACTTTTCACATCCATTTGAAATAATTTAAAGTTTTGAAAATTAGCAAAAGCACAAAGCATCCGAATGGATTCTAGTCTAGCAACAGGAGCGTACGTCTCATCGTAGTCGATACCTTCCTCTTGGTTGTATCCTTGAGCTACTAGACGAGCTTTGTTACGTGTGACTGAACCATTTTCATTTACTTTGTTTCTAAAAACCCATTTAGTACCAATTATCGAGTGATTAACCGGTTTAGGAACGAGTTCCCATACTTGGCTTCTCTCGAATTGGTTGAGTTCTTCTTGCATAGCAGAAATCCAAAATTCATCATTAAAGGCTTCAGAAATATTTTTAGGCTCTACTTGTGAAATGAAGGCAGTGCTAGCAACGGAGTCTCTTAGTGATGATCTAGTAGTTACTCCACGTGAAACTTCTCCTATTACTAAATTTTCTGGATGAGAAGGTTTGAAAGAGAATTTCTTAGACAAACCCTCCAGAGAATCAGTTTCGGTTGAAGTATTCATTGGAGTAGAAGTTGATGGCTCAACGTCATCATCAAGAGTACTTATTGCACTGTTATCTTCATCAAAAGTCACATTTATTGACTCTTCCACAATAAGTGAGCGTTTATTAAAAACTCTATATCCCTTACTCTTGGCGGCATAACCAAGAAAGATACCATCTTCAGCTTTGGCATCAAATTTGTCTAAGTTGTCTTTGGTGTTAAGGATAAAACATCTACAACCAAAAACTTTAAAATAAAAAACATTGGAGGTTCTCCCAAACCAAAGCTCATAGGGTGTTTTCTTCGTAATGGGACGAATCAGCACCCTATTCAAAATATGGCATGCTGTACTGACAGCTTCTGCCCAAAAGTATTTCGGAAGTAAAAATTTATTCAACATGACTCTGGCCATATCGCCGAGAGTTCTATTCTTCCGCTCCACAACACCATTTTGTTGAGGAGTTCTAGGACAAGAAAATTCATGATCAAAACCATTTGCATTACAAAAATTTTCAAAATCATAATTTACGAATTCGCCTCCATGATCACTTCGGATTCGAGTAATCATGTAGCCTTTTTCATTTTGAACTTTCTTTACAAAAACTTTAAAAACCGAAATAGCATCGCTCTTATTAGCGAGAAAGAAAACCCAAGTAAATCTCGAAAAATCATCAACAATAACAAATGCATAAAGTTTGCCACCAAGGCTAGCTATTCTACTAGGACCAAATAAATCCATATGAAGTAGTTGTAAGGGTCTAGTAGTACTTACAGAGTTGATGGAATGAAATGAGGATTTAGTTGCCTTGTTTAGTTCACATTCGGCACATACCGTGTCCTTTTTGAATATAATATCAGGCAATCCTCTCACTAGCTTCTTGGTAGACAGCCTGGATATAGCATCCATGTTGGCATGACCAAGACGCTGGTGCCAAAGTAGTCGTTCGTCTTTGTGGGCATATAGACATCTACCTGCATTGTTAGTATTTATAGAAAGATAGAAAATATATATGTTCTCTCTTTTCCCTTTAAAAGCAATGTCTCCTGTTGACCTATCATAGATGTAGCAACTGTTTTGTCCAAAGTTAATATCATATCCATGATCAGCAAGATGACTAATGCTGAGCAGGTTATGCTTTAACTCGGTCACTAGGCAGACATCCTTTATTACAGGAGAAGGAGGATGATCAATGATACCATTACCTATTATGTGCCCTTTGAGATTGTTACCAAAGAATACATATCCTTCTCTCTTCATCGATAGTGATGCAAAAAGATTTGCGTCTCCCGTCATATGTCGCGAGCATCCACTATCGAGAATCCACTTACTTTCAGTTAAAGAGGGAAGGTCCACCTACATCAAGAGTAGATGTGACCTTTGGTACCCGAGTTCTTGAGGGTCCTGAAAAGTTAGTCTTTGGAAACCAAGTATATATCTTTTTATCTACAAGTCTTCTAAATTTGCACTGTGGAGAGATGTGTCCATATAATCCACAGTAAGTACAGATAGCATTCTTATTTATACTAGGAGCATGAGAATAATATCTATAAGCAACAGGATGAGGATGGTCATAATGTGAAGAGTTAGCATGGTGATGATGATTATGCATAGAATGAGTGGCATGGTGATGGTGTCTATGAGGCATATCATGATGGTATTGTCTATGATGTGTGACATGCTGATATTGTCTATATGGCATGGCATGATGATTTTGTCTATATGGCATATGATGATCTTGTCTATATGGCATTGCATGATGATCTTGTCTATATGGCATGGCATGATGATTCCTATGTGTGGAGTGATGTTGATTGTGTCTTTGTGCATGATGATTGTGTACTGAGTGAGAATTATTCTTACGTGCACGTGGTTTGTGAAAGTTTGTGTATATAAATGCATGGTTATGTGCTGCATGAGAATGACGTGGTTGACTAGCATGAGTGGTGTTGTGCCCATGTGATTGGATTTGAGGTTGAACAACCTGTTTACCCAATTTGGTTTCTAATCTTTTAGAAATAGCTTGCAGTTCATCAACCTTAATATTTAAGCCATATATCTTAGTCATGGAAATCTTGTGTCTACTCTTTTCTTCAGCAAGCAACGTGTTGAGTGTAGTGATTTCTTGAGTTTGTTGCTCAATACGTGCTTCAGCATCATGTAAGCTTAATTTAAGCTTGGATACTTTATCAGGGTCATTAGTGGGTGTCATGTTTCTAACATTATCAAGAAGTAAGGAAATTCTTTGTATCTCATTTTCAAGACTTTTGATTTTGTCCTTGGCATGTTTGTATTTACCGATGACCTTTTTGTGATCATCGAGTAAATCAGTGAAAGCATCGCCAAGTTCATCAAAAGAGAAGTCATCTAGAGTTTCGTTAGATACCTTGTTGGAAGTTGCCATTAGGCACACATTTGCTGTATCTTGAGGAGAGCTTTTTTCTTCCTCGGAGTCACTCGCTTCACTTTCATGCCAAATTCCTGTGTTGGCATATTTCTTTGATGAGTTCTTTTTGTATGGATTCTCATAGCGGTTGCTCTTCTTCAAGAATGGACAGTCTTTTCGGACATGTCCAGTCTTCTTGCAACCGTAACAGGTTGGCTCTTCTTCATAATCTTCTTGTGAATCCTTCTTCCTTCGATTGAAGCGAAGGAATTTTCTGAAGTTGCGAACCATGAGAGCTTGGTCTTCATCATCCGAGTTATCGTCTTCGGTCTCATCGTGATCAGCCCTTCGTCGATGAGCTTTGAGTGCGATCTCCCTGGTCTTCGGAGCAGGCTCTTCGAAGTCCTTGAGGTCAAGCTCGTGAGTCATGAGCTTACCCATCAAGGTCTCCATTGACATTGATGTGAGATCGTTTCCTTCTATGATGGCCGTCACCTTAGGGTTCCAAATCTTTGGCAACCCTCTGAGTAACTTACGAATCTTCTCGTGGTTTGAGTACTGCTTACCAAGCGAGGATAGAGGATTGATGATGTCGAGGAATCTTGTAAACATTTGAGTGATCGTCTCATTTGGCTTTATCTTGAAGGCGACGGCTTATTTTAGATTCCTTGACTTGTGTGGTTCCCTCATGCGTTACTTCTAGAAGTCTCCATACTTCATGAGCAGTGGTGCATGTGGAGACCCTGTTGAATTCATTCCTGTCTATAGCACAGAATAAAGCATTAATAGCCCTAGCATCTAGACTTGCATGTTTCTTCTCCTCGACAGAATATTTGTCGTGTGGTTTCTCAATGAGGTCACCATCGACAACTATCCTGACTGGCTTTTTGTAACCGTCAGTGACGACAGTCCACAGGTCAAAGTTTAGAGACTTAAGATAGAAGCTCATCCTTGTTTTCCAATATATATAATTAGTTCCATCAAATAGGGGAGGCCTATGAGTGGACTGACCTTCACCATGATTGGAAATCAAGGATTGTGTGGTTGCCATGGATCAGCTCTTAGGATGTTAGTCCTTAAAAAGAGAACAGAGCTCTGATACCAATTGAAGAACAGTTTGGCAACTCTAGAGGGGGGTGAATAGAGTATATATATAGAAAAATGACCAATTAAAAATAACTCTTTCACCAATAAAAAAATAATCAGAGTAAAGTACGGAAAATAAAAGGAGATTAAAAGAGCATACGCAAACACAGCAATTTTAACCTGGTTTCCTTCGTGGAGGACTAGTCCAGGCCTGAGAACTCTAGCTCAGGATTCAAATCCACTATTTATGAAATAGTAGTTTACAACCGTGCCTTTACTTCAGAAGAGCACATCAACTTCTAACAGAGAATCGCAGTGGCGATTTGCTTGGAATTGTCCAAGCGACTTCTTCGACTCTTGCACAAGAATCCTAACTGAGAGATGCTGAGCACTCGAGACTTAGGAGGCTTGTGGCTAGTAGATGGGAAGGGTATGGCTTATTTCAGCTATAAGAAAGAAGAGAAGAGAAGATTGGATGGTTTAGAATGAGAAAATTCATGCCCTATTTATAGTGTTTTTATAGGCAGAATTCGGCCAGAATTCGGGTAGGAAAATTCAAATATTTGGCCGTTGGACAACTAGCAACCAGCTAACCCTAAAATTAGGGTTCCTGATTTCTAGGGGACAGAGTTCGGCCCGAACTCTGTGTGGAGGCAGAGTTCGGCCCGAACTCTGTCTCCAGAGCACAGAGTAGTTCAAAGGGGATTTTTGGGCAGTGTTTGGTTCAGTGGAGCTTGGGATTTTGGGTAGGCTGTAGACTAAGTGTCAAGAGCTCAGCATGACTCAGAGTACACAAGTCTAGACTCAATGAAAATATAAAATACAGACTCGAAAACACACTGAGAACCGGAGACTGAGCTGTCGTCTGTCTTGCACGGAATGCAGACGTCGTGTGTCGTATTGAATTAATACAGACATTATTTAGTCAATGTAGTCAATATTTGGTTGACTGTGACTTTGTGTCAACAGCTTGCTCAATTGCTTGTACTTAGATTAGTTTAGCTCTGGTATTTTTATCCTGCTTGGACTTGAAATTTCAAGGACGAAATTTTTCTAAGGAGGTTAGAGATGTCACTCTCCGTTCCCAGAATACGTATTTTAATACGTGTACCACTTGAATGAATTTATTTAATATTTATCATACATTTGTTCTGTATTTAAATTCTTCAATTTTGTGCTTATTATTTTTATGTATTTTATTTTCTGCTTTTGCTTTGTTCTTAGGATCGGCTTGGGTTGGTTTATTTCCGAGTTGGGTGGTTCATCATGAATCCAACCAACCTACCACCATCTCTATTTAAAGCCCCCAATCTTTTCTTTCTCTTCATTACTCTCATTTACTTCTTCTTCTTCAACCTCCATTACTCTCCCACCAACCTAGAAGAGCTAGGCAAGTACAACTTGCTACGTGATGGATTATAATTTTTGTTGTTTTATTGTCTTCCTCACGAGATTCTAAGACACTCTAGTACTTAGCATTTTTAATTTCCATGGCTCATTTCTTGTAGATCTAAGTTTGTTATATTTTTGAATTTTTTGGGTTTTGATCTAACTAACCTTGTTATATTCAAGTTTTGA
Source organism: Iris pallida (assembly GCA_029216955.1). Classification (NCBI taxonomy): domain Eukaryota; kingdom Viridiplantae; phylum Streptophyta; class Magnoliopsida; order Asparagales; family Iridaceae; genus Iris; species Iris pallida. Next base: position 2,749,655 of record JANAVB010041817.1, read on the forward strand.
TGGTTCCATGTTGTAAGAAATTTCTTTCTGCCCTATTTTGACCTATGGAAGTCTAGATTCTGACATTGAATGAAGGTTTAGTGGAGCTTGGAAGCCATGGCGTTCCTTAGTTCTTCTTCTCGAAAAGTGGAGAAGAAGAACAATGTCTTAGCCGCATGGCTTTCATGCGGCAAGCTTCCCCTGGCCGTATGGCAGACTTAGCCGCATGGCCTAAGGGTCCTTAGCCGCATAGGCCATGGTTCCCTTGTCTAGCCGCATAAGACTCCAATTCCTTCGGCCGCATGAACCCCCGCATTCACTGTCGCATATGCATGATTTACTTCTCAGCCGCATACCCCTGTTCCCCCTCCTGGCCGCATGAAGTCTGTTCCCCGGAGCCGCATGAGACTCATTTCTCGGAGCCGCATGAGACTCATTCCCCGGAGCCGCATGAGATTCATTTTCCTGAGCCGCATGAGACTCAGTCTCCGAGCCGCATGAACTTTACTTTTCCAGCCGTATGAACTTACTTTCTCAGCCGCATGAACTTTACTTTCTCTTGCCGCATATGCATGTTTTCCTTGCCACGTGGCTGCTTGCCGCATAGGTCTTTAGCCGCATGACTCTCGGCTGATTGCCGCATGATGGCCCTTGGCCGCATAAGCATGGCCCTTGGTTTCCTGGGCCGCATGGGATTCTGACCCAATTCTGGCCGTATAAATGGGTACCCATCTATTGCTGCCCATAGTGCCTTTTAGCTGTTTCTTGTCCCGGATTGACATTGATTGACATTGATGGTTACCTTGACTAATAATTGATCATGCGTTCCGAGTTGGAACTAAGCGACTGGCTAGTCGTCTTATTGAATTGAATGAGACGCGTTCATATATGAACCATGAACCATTGTGATCGACTAGCCAATCCGAACATTGGCAAATTGACAAACGTTGACTTTCATTTTTCTGTAAAGGCAGCATGTGCATCTTACCATCAAGGCATGATTATTCCATGGCTAGGTTTGATTGTTATATTACGCTATATAAGACCTACAACCTAACCGTACGGGCATCGTTGTAGAGTTGTGCATATCGTACTCTGTACGGAAGTACTTATTCTGAATGACCATGACCCACGGCATGGAATTTCAATCAACATAGGGACTATTAAGCAAAATAAAATAATGATTGCATGGAGAGAATAGATTCCTGAGTTCTTACATGGCATCCATCTTGGGGACGATTAGTGCCCCGACATGTCGGCTGGTTCCCACGGATATTGCAATTCTGTCACACGGGCAGGGAGCGATATCTACTTATATTATTTATTGTATATTGATGACGGGCATCCCGCTGGGACTCGTCTAATTCATGATTGGCGCAATTGATTGATTGGGTAGACTAGCCTTGCTTGTACATAGTAAGAACTGAGGAATCCTTATTGCATATTTTCAGGGTAACTTAGAACTTACAGTAGCAAGCCGTAGTAGTTGCATGGCCGTTTAAATTGATTTGATTGTGTACTGTACCTACTCTGTTAACTACTGAGATGAGCAAAATGTCAGGACATGACGGGTCAACTTCTGTCCTTGTTTGGTTGGGAAGTTGGCTTGAAGTATCGTGATGTTGTGCGAACCCCAGTAGCAAGCAGAGACCCTTTTATCATATTCTTACTCTTATCACTGGTTCCAATTTCTCATATCGTGCTTCCTTGCGGTACTTGCTATTAGAGGTCTAACCTCTCTGGTTTTGCATGGCCAGATTTAGAGCCAGTTCCCGGGGACTCAGCTTATTTTTACCTCCAAGATGGTCAATACTAGAGGAATGATCGCCGGAGGACACGAGTGGGTCACTTGGCACCGACATGTAAGTCAGATTGTCATGTAATTACTTTTACATAATTGTAACTAAGTCAGACTGTAGCTGATAACTATTGTGTATATCTTGTTATATTCTCTAGCTATGTTTTGTAAAGCCAGATCTCAAGAACATTTTGACCAAACATTTGGGATGCCTTACTGCTTTATCTTACATGTTCTCTATTTACTATTTCTTGTTTGAATGATTGAGATAATAGATGTGAGTAACCCTAGTAAGACTTTCATGTAGTATGCACCCCCTCGTCTTTTAGACAGCATTGATCATATTATACGGTATTCATCTACCCGTAATACGTAGCTGGCTGAGTCATTCCTCCGCTCTCCGGTATTCTGGTTCTGGAGCGTGACTGCGTGCATGGAAAATGTTGGTTCGAAGATACAAAAGTGACTGAGGATTTAGATTAGACGTTGCTCAAGAACTTGAGCTAGCATTGAATAATGCGAATTGAGGAATTAAGTTGTACGACACGAATTTTGTTGCAAAAGAAAGATCGTCAGGTTATATACATCATCGATGGTATTGAGGCGTATCAAAGATCAATGTACGATAACTCGGGGGTACTCTGATTCGTTGAATGATGATCGTATTAGAAGTTATTGTTTTGAAGGATGCTATTTATCGAGGAATGGACGGAACACGCGATTCATTCGGCCTAAGAAATGCTCATGCCGCCTTCATGGATCGATAGTATTGTGGGCGCGCAGCTGGCGCAACTGGGGCTAGAACCAAGCCTATTGGAAAAGATCAAGTCTGCTCAGAAGGATGATCCATACCTGGAGAAGATTAAGCTGATATAAACAGGGAAGACATCTGACTTTGCAGAGGACGAGTCGAAAACATTGCGAGTGAAGGGCAGGCTATGTGTATCGGATAACCCAGAACTCAAAAAGGATATAATGTCGGAAGCGCATTATGAAAAATATTCCTTGCATCCTAGCAACACCAAGATGTATAAGGACCTCCGCATTATCATTTGGTGGCACGACATGAAGAGAGATTTTGCACTCTTCGTGTCACAATATATGGCCGGTCAGCAGGTAAAAGTTGAGCACCAGCGACCGGACGGAGAGATGAAGAACCTTGCCAGTCCAGAATGGAAATGGGATCACATCACTATGGACTTTGTTGTTGGCCTACCGAAGACGCCGTGGGGGAACGATGCCATCTGGGTTATCGTCGATCGATTACCAAGTCAGCGCACTTCATTGCCATTAAAATCACTTGGAACGTCGATCGCCTTGCTCAGTGTCACGCCCCGCTCCCATAGGAGAGATCGTCCTCGCTAAGGCATGATGCCGCATGAGCCTAGATTGTGCTCGTGCAAGTCAGGTTCCATAACGGCCGATTACAGCGGCTACGACGGGATCGTCGTACAGAAGTCCCAAGCAGAGACATTGAACATACAGCAGAAATTTAGAACAAACACAAGTTATTCAGAAGAAACTCTTTATTAATATTGAAACAAAGGTTACAATGGGGCGCAAGGCCAAGATTATAATCACTCAATCATCACTCTTCTCACATTACAAGTCACTCAGCTCACTCTTTCATCTCTCAATACATGTTTTGAGCCAGCGGATGCTTCGGAAGGCAACGTCCATACATTATGTCCCGTATAAGTCTTGACTCTATGCGGTCGCACACTTCAAATCGCCAAGGAACTTTGTGCCTCAAAGCATCCAAGCGAGCTCCGTGCTACGAGCTTCTACCTGTGCCTGCACATGGAAACTATGTGAGTGTCAGTACTCAACTGTACTGGTGGAATGAGCTCCTCGTCCACCCATACAAAACCAACACGTTTGATTTGCTTTGTGCAACTTAGTCCCTTTGTATTGTCTTTCTACTCTTGCCTTAGGATCAGTTTTAGGACAGACGTCTTGGCCTATTTCGTGTCTCTATACCATCCTGTGCTTGCAACAATAATGTTAACTCATACTTTGCCTCTAGACCCTTCTCGTGCCAACAACGTTAACCTATCAAGTCGTGCTTGCCTTACGGCACATCATCAGAGACGCAACTACGCAATAAGACTCCATTCCTATATGACCGTGCTATAAGTCCTTATTGAGGCGGTGCCTCACAACTCAGTGAGACTTAAGCCATATCGCCGCCTCGCGGCCCTTGCTACTTCGATCGACAACTGACCCAATCGAGACTTGTGAACTTAGTGTCACTCGACCAACTTTGCCTTACGGCAATTCCCGACTTAGACTCAAAATGACCCAAATCTTACTTATGCAACTTACCTGCCAACACTTAAGACTCGACGCCACATCTCGTACCAAGGCACATCGCCTACGTTGCAGCTAATCTTAGGCCCAAACATCATGTTCCAACCGTACACACATTCAACTAGACTCAATCCAAAGGCACACACGCGGATTGTCGCCCGTGCGACCCACCTATATGAGGTCACTAGCATCACAAGCTATACCTGGACTTATAGCTTTATTATTCGGGATACCTTTCAGCGCAAGTAGAGATCCCCGCTGAAAACCCCCGACTAACCTGAGCGGGAGCGTACTCCCAGCTCGACTATACCCCTGTTTCCTTCTAGGCCGAGTCGATCCCGTGTCCCCGGGTTGTCGCTCGAGGAAATCTTTGCCCTTGTCGACAAGTTTGTTAGGGTTATATACTAAAAGCATCACTTTTTTAGTAACCTTATTTCCTTAAATTTTGAATGAGAATCATATGGACAAATGTTTGCATATTGTATTTGTTGCAAGTGTTAATGCAAATGTCTGATATTCTTTATTGTAGATAATATGGTGTGTGGCATCACACAGAAGATCATATTATCAGTTTCCTATGGAGTATATAAATAGTTCACAACCTAGATTGACTTGGACAATCTATTGAAAAGGTTATAGTATAATCTGGTATTAGTCTATCTTGACTATAGGTTTATACTAGTACACTTTGTGTGTATTGAACAGGACCACTTGAGGTTGTTCTCTTTGTACTGACTATATAAGAGAACAAACACCTCTGTTATTATGGATGCTTGTGCTCTTAACCCGGATATAATAACGGACATATATATGCAGTGTGCATTTTTTTGACTCATAAAAGAGTGAGATTCATTATGGATCAACAACCTCTATGAATTGGGTAATAACATTGTATGTATGATGGGCTGTTGATTATAAATGGAATCCATGTTCCGATACATCGGGTTGATGATGTCCCCTTAAGGAGCTCATAAGGATTGTCATGTAAACCCTGCAGGTGGATTATATCCGACATGACAAATAAAGTTGAGCGGTACTACTTAAGGATAAAAGATGTCGAATCAATATAGTTGTCAGTAACTTAATTTGATCGACGGACATATGATATCTTAACATAGGGAGCCAAACGAGCATATAATAAAAGGAGCCCACAAATATAATTTGGGATTAGGGAGGTAGTGCAACAATAGCTCATTAGTGGACCGAGCTATTGTTAATGGGCCTGGATTGTGTGTTCGGGCTAAACACGGGATATTCAGATCCGTTAGGAGGCCTAACCCTAATTTCTCCTCAAGGTCCCTGCCGTAGCCTATATATATCCTCTATTCTCTGGCCGCCATATGACCGATCAAAAAATCTGAAACTTTCTCTAAATTCGTGATTCACGTAAGGAGAGAAAGAGAGGGTTGCCAAGGAGAAGAAAAGGTTGGAAGATCGTCGCCCACACGACGTCCAACTCGAGGAAGGAATACGTGTAGAAGATCTTGTGGTCGTCCGCTCGAGATTGCCAGAAATTACTTGTCTCCTTTTTGTCGCAGTTATAGTTCGTGAACCCTAGTTTCCGCCTATGAAGGGTTAGAACACGTATTAGATCTGTTTAACTTTCTATCGATCAATACACACACCAAAGGAAGGGTCCTGGGAATCTCCAGTTCCATCAATTGGTATCAGAGCCAGGTTGGATCTACGTATTGATTGATACGTCCATGTTGTCCAATAAAACCTGCACTGTGTAATAGTCGGTAGATGTAGATCTGTTCTAACTCGGTTTTGCAGGCATCTTAGATCCAACTATTATGGTCCAATACATATTTTTGATTGTGTTGTTTAAACCACGAACATGTCATGGATGTTGTTGTTGCTGTGGATGTAATTAAAATCACGAGGGTTGATCGTGCTTATTATTTTAATTTTGCAATCTAGATTATGTGTGAACTCCTTGGGAGGCATAGGATTGATGTAATTTTAATTATTTTTTGATCAATCGTGATGGCGGTGGTGGCTGTTTCTGACGTCGGACGAGATGTTGATTTTAAGCAGTCTAGAGGCAGACAGATGATTTTCGATGAAGGAATCGACAGCCAAAATCTTTTTTTTAAATCGGGGCGCTGTCCCGAACCCCACGACCTGACCGGGCAGGTCGAACCCCGAATAGATCTACGCAACGCCTGATTTTGGATTCGGATAGTTGAGGACGGAGCAGCAAAGATGACCATAATAGTTGAATATTTTTTTTATTTTTGTCATTTTGCTTTTTCTGATTATGCATGTTTATTATTGTGTGGATGTTTTTTTTGAAAAACCAAACCTACATTAATAATGGACAACATGGACTTAATATCAACTAGTAGAAAAACCCTCATTGTTAAATAACTAAGTGGGAGAGGATATTTATTTAGTTTAAATCCTATGGTCTCCATTACTGGTTTGTAGGTGATGTAATTATACTTGCGTGTTGGCTATAGTGCTTTCCTCCATATCGGATGAGTATAATTATGGATCACCAGTACAAACTTCCTTAGGGATAATTGTAGAAAGTTACCTAGTATGTGTTCACTTATCCATCAGAAGGAACTTATTACAAGGTAATGGACTTAGTATTAAGTAATGGTATACACTTAGATACAAATAATGGTATCCTCCCCATCGGAGTCACTGCTATTATTTGTATGACCGGAGCAAGACCAGCATATTAATTTTATTTGTCATAAAGTTATGTTGACATGATAGTAAAATTAATAAGAAAAAACCTACTTGAACAAAGTTGAATTTGTATACGTCCACACTATCGTGGCATGCTAAATTTATGGTGTTCAAGGTGTTGGTGAATTTCTTATTATTGTTTTGAGGGAATAAATATTTAGTTAATTCAAAAAGTTTTTTTTGCCCTACATAATTTTCTTTATGTGATTCTCAGGATTTCAAAAATGGGTTCTTTCAATCCACTTATGGTGATTCTTAAAGAAAACAAACTTACTGGACCTAATTATATTGACTGGAAACGTAATTTGGATATTGTTCTGACTGCTGAGGAGTACAAATATGTACTTGTTGAGGAATGCCCACCTAAGCCTGATGCTAACTCTGATAAAGAGGTCAAAGAGGCTTATAAGAAGTAGAAAAAGGCAGATGAGATGGCCCGGTGTTACATTCTGGCATCTATATCAAATATACTGCAACATCAGCATCAGGCCATGGCCACTGCTTATGACATGATGTATAACCTCAAGAAACTCTTCGGACATTAGAGTAGAGTAGCTAGGCAATTTTCTATGAAATGTTTGATGAATAAAAAAAATGGCTGAGGGTACACCAGTAAAGGATCATGTTCTCAAGATGATGGGTCATCTGAATGAGATGGAGATCCTTGGAGCTGAAATCGATGGGGAATCCCAGGTCGATATCATTCTCGGGACTCTGCCTAAAAGTTTTGACAATTTCTGCCTTAATTATAACATGAACAAAAGGTTGTATAGTTTGACAGAACTTGTAAAAGAGCTACAGGATGCTGAATCTCTCTTTAGACAGAGTGGTCATGTTTTTGTTTCTGAAAAGGCTTCTACTTCTAAGCCAAAAGGTGGTAAGAAGAAGAATAACATTCAGAAACAGGCAAACTCAGCAAAGAAAGGCATGGGACCTCAAGGCGCGGTGAAAAAGCAGAAAGGCAAATGTTTCAAGTGCAAAGGGTCAGGACATTGGAAGACTGATTGTCCACTTCTCAAACAAGGTAACAAAGAAGGTATATCTCATTTACTAGTAGTTGAAACATGTTTAGCGGTATTATCTACCGGCACCTGGTGTGTAGATACAGAAACCACTAATCATGTCTGCAATACATTGTAGGGGTTCCAGAAAACCAGACGGCTCAGTGATGGAGAGATATGCTTGTTCGTGGGTGATACTACAAAAGTATCGGTCGTTGCATTAGGAGATGTTACTTTATCTTTTGGTAGAAATAAGTCTTTAACATTGAGAGATTGTCTTTATGCACCTTCACTTAGAAGGAATTTAGTTTCTGTTTCTATGTTAGTTAAGGATGGATATTCAGTTTATTTTAATGACAATATTGTTATTAGAAAGAATAAACATTTTATCTGTTCTGGTGCATTGGTTGATAATTTGTATGTCATTAATCCTATTTCGCCCATAATGCAACGTATGAAAATGAATAATATGTCATCTAACTTAAATAAGAGAAAAGAACCTTCTTGTATTAACCAAACATATCTTTGGCACTTGCGATTGGGGCATATTAACCTAAGAAGGATTCAAAGACTGGTTGAAGATGGACCTTTGAGTTCATTGGAAGTGGAGGCACTACCAGTTTGTGAATCCTGCTTGGAAGGTAAAATGACCAAAAGGCCTTTTACGGCAAAGGGGTATAGGGCCAAAGATGTGTTGGAATTGGTTCATTCTGATTTGTGTGGACCCATGACTATCCAAGCTAGAGGTGACTTTGAATATTTTGTCACATTTATTGACGATTATTCAAGGTATTGATACATTTCTTTGATGTGCCATATGTCTGAGTGCTTTAAAAAATTCAAAGAGTACAAGGCTGAAACGGAGAAACGTCATAGAAGATGTATCAAGTCATTACGATCATATCGTGGTGGCGAGTACCTCTTTGGAGAGTTTAGGGATTATTTATTAGAGGCTGGGATTGCATCCCAATTGACTGCACCTGGAACGCCCCAGCAGAATGGTGTAGCCGAAAGAAGGAATAGAACACTTATAGAGATGGTTAGATCAATGATGAGTTATTCGGATTTGCCAGATTCGTTTTGGAGATATGTCTTAGAGACTGCAGCTTATATTTTGAACTTGGTTCCTTCTAAGTCAGTACCTCTTACTCCCACAGAGCTGTGTATTGGGCGTAAGCCTAGTCTGAAATATGTTCGTATTTGGGGTAGTCCAGCACATGTGCTGAATAGAAAAGCAGATAAGTTAGAATCTCGTACAGAAGTACGCTTGTTTGTAGGCTATCCAAGAGGAACGAAAGGAGGTTTATTTTATAGTCCTAAGGATCAGAAGGTCATTGTTAGCACCAATGCCCGATTCTTAGAGGAAGACTATGTGATGAACCATAAACCCACAAGTAGAGTTGTTCTAGAAGAACTGAGACGTGAGACACCAAGTACTTCATACCAATAGTAGAAGA
>JANAVB010041817.1:2766402-2813902 GCA_029216955.1 Iris pallida
CGCACTCATTCCCTTACTCCGGGTGCGGGTCGTGATAGGGTATACAGACTCAGATTTTCAGTCAGATAGGGATTCCAGGAAATCTACCTCAGGTTATGTGTTTACTTTGGGAGGTGGAGCCATTTTGTGGAGGAGTATCAAGCAAAAATGTATTGCTGATTCTACCATGGAAGCCGAGTATGTGGCAGCCTCTGAGGCAGCCAAAGAAGCGGTTTGGCTCAGAAACTTTCTGTTGGACTTGGATGTGGTACCTAGTTTGCCTAAGTCTATTACACTTTATTGTGATAATAGTGGTGCAGTTGCAAACTCGAAGGAACCACGAGCCCATAAGACTGGTAAACACATTGAGCGCAAGTACCACCTGATACGAGATTTCGTAAAGAAAGAAAAAGTTGTTGTGATCAAGATAGCATCAGCCGACAACCTAGCTGATCCCTTTACAAAGAACTTACCAGCTAAGGCTTTTGATAGTCATGTTGAGGGAATGGGAGTCAGATGTGTAGTAGCATGGCTTTAAGTATAAGTGGGAGATTTGTAACAGTATACTAAAAAGCAATGCTTTGAGTATAAGTGGGAGATTTTTAGGGTTATATACTAAACGCATCACTTTTTTAGTAACCTTATTTCCTTAAATTTTGAATGAGAATCACATGGGCAAATGTTTGCATATTGTATTTGTTGCAAGTGTTAATGCAAATGTCTGATATTCTATATTGTAGATAATATGGTGTGTGGTATCACACAGAAGATCATATTATCAGTTCCCTATGGAGTATATAAATAGTTCACAACCTAGATGGACTTGGACAATCTATTAGAAAGGTTATAGGGTAATATGGTATTAGTCTATCTTGACTATAGGTTTACACTAGTACACTTTGTGTGTATTGAACATGACCACTTGAGGTTGTTCTCTTTGTACTGACTACATAAGAGAACAAACACCTCTGTTATTATGGATGCTTGTGCTCTTAACCCGGATATAATAACGGACATGTATATACAGTATGCATTATTTTGACTCATAAAAGAGTGAGATTCATTATCGATCAACAACCTCTATAAATTGGGTAATAATATTGTATGTATGATGGGTTGTTGATTATAACTGGGATCCATGTCCCGATATATCGGGTTGATGATGTCCCCTTAAGGAGCTCATAAGGATTGTCATGTAAACCCTGCAGGTGGATTATATCCGACGTGACAAATAAAGTTGAGCGGTACTACATAAGGATAAAAGATGTCGAATCAATATAGTTGTCAGTAACTTAATTTGATCGACGGACATACGATATCTTAACATGGGAAGCCAAACGAGCATAGAATAAAAGGAGCCCACAAACATAATTTGGGATTAGGGAGGTAGTGTAACACTAGCTCATTAGTGGACCAAGCTATTATTAATGGGCCTGGATTGTGTGTTCGGGCTGAACACGGGATATCCAGATCCGTTAGGAGGCCTAACCCTAATTTTTCCTCATTGTCCCTGTCGTAGCCTATATATATCCTTTATTCTCTGGCCGCCATATGACCGATCAAAAAATCTAAAACTTTCTCTAAATTCGTGGTTCACGTAAGGAGAGAAAGAGAGGGCTGCCAAGGAGAAGAAAAGATTGGGAGATCGTCGCCCATACGACGTCCAACTCGAGGAAGGAATACGTGCAGAAGAAACTAGGGTTCACGAATTATACCTGCGATGGAAAGGAGACAAGTAATTCCTGGCACTCTCGAGCGGATGGAATCCATGTCCCGATACATCGGGTTGATAATGTCCCCTTAAGGAGCTCATAAGGATTGTCATGTAAACCCTGCAGGTGGATTATATTCGACATGACAAATAATGTTGAGCGGTACTACTTAAGGATAAAAGATGTCGAATCAATATAGTTGTCAGTAACTTAATTTGATCGACGGACATACGATAGCTTAACATGGGAAGCCAAACGAGCATATAATAAAAGGAGCCCACAAACATAATTTTATGACAAATAAAATTAATATGACCATAATAGTCATTTATCAGAGGAGTATATAAATAGTTCACAATCAATTGATGGAACTGGGGATTCCCAGGACCCTTCTTTTGGTGTGCGTATTAATCGATAGAAAGTTAAACAGATCTAATACGTGTTATAACCCTTCGTAGGCGGAAACTAGGGTTCACGAATTATACCTGCGACGAAAAGAAGACAAGTAATTCCTGGCAATCTCGAGCGGACGACCCCAAGATCTTCTGTACGTATTCCTTCCCCGAGTTGGACGTCGTATGGGTGACGATCTCCCAACCTTTTCTTCTCCTTAGCAGCCCTCTCTTTCTTTCCTTATGTGAATCACTAATTTAAAGAAAATTTCATATTTCTGATCAGTAATATGGCGGCCAGAGAATAGAGGATATATATAGGCTACGGCAGGGACCATGAGTAAAAATTAGGGTTAGGCCTCCTAACGGATCTGGATATCCCGTGTTCAGCCCGAACACACAATCCAGGCCCATTAACAATAGCTCGGTCCACTAATGAGCTATTGTTGCACTACCTCCCTAATCCCAAATTATGTTTGTGGGCTCCATTTATTATATGCTCGTTTGGCTCCCCATGTTAAGATATCGTATGTCCGTCGATCAAATTAAGTTACTGACAACTATATTGATTCGACATCTTTTATCCTTAAGTAGTACCGCTCAACTTTATTTGTCATGTCGGATATAATCCACCTGTAGGGTTTACATGACAATCCTTATGAGCTCCTTAAGAGGACATCATCAACCCGATGTATCGGTATATGGATTCTATTTATAATTAACATCCCATTATACATACAATATTATTACCCATTTCATAGAGATTGTTGATCCATAATGAATCTCACTCTTTTATGAGTCAAAGTAATGCACACTGCATATACATGTCCGTTATTATAGCCGGATTAAGAGCACAAGCATCCATAATAACAGAGGTGTTTGTTCTCTTATGTAGTCAGTACAAAGAGAACAACCTCAAATGGTCCTGTTCAATACACACAAAGTGTACTAGTGTAAACCTATAGTCAAGATAGACTAATACCATATTACACTACAACCTTTCCAATAGATTGTCCAAGTCCATCTAGGTTGTGAACTATTTATATACTCTATAGGAAACTGATAATATGATCTTATGTGTGACACCACACACCATATTATCTACAATATAGAATATCAGACATTTGTATTAAAACTTGCAACAAATACAATATGCAAACTTTTGCCAATATGATTCTCATTCAAAATTTAAGAAAATAAGGTTACTACAAAAGTGTAATGTCCTGAATTCGTGATACGTATTTAGAGTACGTATGCATATTTTGGACCCATATTTTATTTTTGTCATGATTAGTTATCTTGGTTTATTTTGCATTGGCTTGGTTTTATTGGCATGAACAGTTCAATTGGTTTAATGGTCTATTGATTTATTTTTTGATTAGTGAGGCTGGTTTATTTCATGATTCATTTGGTTTAAATTGCTAGAGAGAAAGTTTATTGGCCTTGACTTGGTTTACCTTGGTTTATTTTGGCTTGGTCTATTTTGGGTTGTCATGGAGAACCAACCCCACCCCTATTATAAATATCAACTTCTCTCTCTCTCTCCTCATTATTTTCTTCATCTTCTTCCTCAAGCTTCTTCCTCTCCACCACCACCACCCACCTAGGCAAGTGCATCTTGCTATCACTTGAGGGCTACATTTTTATTTGTCCAATAGCTTTATTAGCTCATTTTGAACAACATTAGAACTTGGGTTATCTCCATTTGGAGCTTAGAATTTTGTAGATCTAGGTTTGAAGTATTTTCGAATTTTGGTGGATTTGATCTATGAAACTTGTTCATTTTCATGTTTTGATTGTTCCATGTTGAAGAGAATTGAATTTTACACAAGTTAGACCCTTGCAAAGTTGGATTTGGACTTAATTTGACCTAGTTATGGTCTTTTGAAGTTTTAAATTTCCATGGCCATTTGCTCTCAGCTTTGGAGAAGATGACCTTCTGTCCCGGGCGCAATCCAGTCAGCCCAGCGCTCCTTAGCCTGGCGCAATTCAGCTTGCCCAGCCCTACGCTCTTTAGCGCTGGCGCAATTCATCCAGCTAGCCCAGTGCCTCTTGGTGCTGGCGCAATCCATCAGAGCGCAGTCCAGTGCTGGCGCAATCCATTGCTGCGCAGTTCACCGACTGCGCCACCCATTGCTGTACAATCCATTGTTGTGCAGTTTATTCTTTGCGCAGTTCAGCCCTGCGCAATCTAGCCCGGCGCAGTCCAGCTTGCCCCTTCCTGCGCAATCCATTTCCCTGCGCGCTTGACCCAGCACAGTCCAGCCCCTGCGTGATCCAACTCTCGCGCAGTTCATTCCTTGCACACTCTAACCCATGCGCAATCCATTGTCCATGTTGATTTTGTTTTAATCCTCTAGGCTTGGCTTCTCTTCAATGGATTGGAGTTTTGAGATCTTGTTTCACATGACACGACTGCTTGACCCCAACACGACCTGGCACGGTTTTTGATGAATTGCTTATGACTAATATGGTTCTGATTTCTGTGATTTATGATCCGGGTACTTTCTGATCTTCTTGATAGTGACCCGATGGGATGCACACTTGACTTGTAACCGGTGATTCATATTAGTCCCGCATATGGATATTTTATTAGATATTTTACGCCCATTTTATATCCTTACGCCTTTTTATGAACTTGATAATCATGGATTTATTTAATATGTTTGGAATGATAACTTGACATGCTATACTTGACATGATAAACCTGACCTGACTTGATAGTGGCCCGTGGCGGCGCACTCTTGACATGTACCTGACCTGACTTGACTTGACATGATAATTATGACCTGGTAGTGGCCCGTCGTGGCACACTCCAGACTAGTACACTTGACCTGATAACCTGACATGTTATATCTTGAACAGCTGTTGCGACGGCTACCTGATATGACATAACCTGTATAATTAATCCTGACACCGTGGGCGATTGTGCTTGTATAAATAATCCAGTCCTGTCTTGCATCATGTCTAGGACATGTATCCCTGAGTACCACGGTCAGGGGTACATATTGAAATAAACTAAGGTTAATGACTAGTATAATTTACTAGACATGAAGAGATGTTCCCCAGTTACAGGCAATCCCGTTATTCCGGCCGCAAATGTTTGGACTTGTAGCCTGCCGACGAGTAGGGCACATTTTCAGCCCACTGTTATGTGGGGCACCCACCATTGTCACTTGAATGATTGAACTCTATTGTCACTCTAATGCATTGTACTCTCTGAATTGTCACTATAATGATTGCCTGGATAACCTGGATAGCTGCAGGGCCTGTGACTACTTGGAGCATCTCATTGCATCTTGCTAGTAACTAGGATTGTGATAACCCTAGTTAGTTAAGGTAGAAAGCCGTAGGCAATGATTGGCCGTGATTGCTTGGATGGAGTCTAGTCCAGTATAGTATTGTCTAGGAGTAATTGATTGCAAGATTGTACCAGAATGATTGAATGATTGTCGTGCCAGATTGTCACTATAATGATCGTCACTCCAGAGTGTCACTATAATGCTTGAACACTATCGTCACTCCAGATTGTACTATCCTGATTGTACCCTTCATTGTCACTTTCATCATTGTCTTCTTTTTATATATATTGTCCAGCTATATTTTATCTAACATGATACTTCTCTTAAATTATGTCCTTTGATTGGGACAAGTGCATTGGTACTGCATGAACCTCAATCTGTGCTACTTATTATTTTCTTACATGTTGAATGCTAATGATTTGTTGGTTTTAGTCCTTAAGTGAAGCCTCCTTTGTGGCACTTGCTCTTTCTGGGGTCTGACCCAGCTGGTTTTGTATGGCCAGATACCGGAGCAGTACCAAAGGATCTACCGGATTTCCAGCCAGATGGTGGCCACTAGGCGGAACCATGGCAACAAGTGGGTTTCTTTTGTTCTCCCACTGTAATATTGTAAATTATCCTTTTGAGGCGTTTAGCCGACGAGCAAGTGTTAGCTCGGTTGCAGTTTTACTTATTGTCTGCCTACGGGCTGTAACATGATTGACAAGCCCCGGGGGTTGATCATGTATGACTGAACTCTTGCTAGTCCTCACATTTTGTAACGACTAGCTTCATGATCATCTGGATATGTAATGTTTGGGACGCCTTACAATTGTATATTTGGTGATCTGATATCTTGTGATTATTATTAGTTGGTTGAGATTGAGACAATAGGCTATTTTATGACCTTAAGAGACTGATGGATTGTAGTGAAACCCTCACATATCTAGACAGCCGTGACCGTATAGCGGGGTGGATTCTATTCCGTTATACGTAGCTGGCTATGTCTGCCCCCGCTCTCCAGTATTCTGGTTCTGGGGCGTGACATGGTTTAAGTGGTGGCCCATGCAGGTCTTGTTAATCAAGATGTGTGAGGGTTTACCAGATAGATGTCTCAATCTGTACTCGCCCTTGATCTCTGCTCGTATCCTCTTGATTCCTGAAAATTCTTGTCCTGATCACATGCTTGTAATCGTTGATCTGTCCTGGTCCTTTCTTATTGTTCCCATGTCGTCTTCTTCAGCGGTATTGAACCTGGACCTGCCGATCAGCAAGGCGGATCACCTCCCGTGGACCAGCAGCAACCAGAAGATCAGGCCCAGCACTCAGGAGCAGCCTCCCGAGTCGTACCTACTGGAGGAGAGCCGCCAGTTCAGCCAGTCCAGCCTGCAGATCCTGATAATGGCACTTTGGTGGGTCTCATCAGATCATTGTTAGCTTCCCAGGATCGTAGAGGCGATGCCTTGCACCAGGCAGTGGAGGATGCTCTGAATAGAAGTGGTCCCCGAAGGAACAGTGCGATCAACAGTTTCAAGCGCCTGAACCCTCCATTCTTCGATGGCAGCGAGGATGCCATTGCTGCCGATGCTTGGCTACAAGATATAGAGGTAATTCTCGAAGCCGCGAAGACTCCAGAAGACGAAAAGGTGGCTGTGGTACGCCTACAGTTATTGGATCTAGCCCACAGTTGGTGGGCCGCACAAGCAGTAGGATTGGCCACACCTGTCTCCTGGGCAGTGTTCAGCGAGAAGTTCCAGACCAAGTATTATGATGCAGTGGCTCGATATGACTTGTAGACCAGGTTCGCCAATCTGAAGCAAGGAGGCAGAACGGTCGACGATTATGCGACCGAGTTTTCCAGACTCAGTCGGTTTGCTCCCACCTTGGTGGCAACCGAGTTTGACAGAGCACAGAGGTTCCAGCAGGGACTTCACCTAGAGATCATATTGGCTGTAGAGCAGTTCGAGCATCAGACCTATGATGCGGTATTGCGAGCAGCAAGGAGGCATGAGTATACCTCCCAGAGAATAGTGGACAGGACCGGAGGTCGGAAGCGGTCTCATAGCCAGGTGACCCAGTCTTCAGCACCAGCCCCGACAGCCAGGGCTTTGACTATTGGAGCTCCGAGGCGAGCAGATTCAATTACTTTAGACCAGCACTCAACCCCGACGTACTCTCCGCAGAAACAGAAGCAAGCGCAGTCTTCCACAGTGGGCTGTTCTTATTGTGGGAAGCCTGGACACGTGGTAGCAGAGTGTCGCAAGGCGTTGGGATTGTGTTTATTGTGTGGAGCACCGAACCATAGGGTGGAGTCCTGCCCTTTCAGAGTTGATTCAGCATCGATAGTATCTAGTCCCTCGGTTAGGGGACCAGCACCAGCACCAGCTCCAGTTCATCAACCACAGCACTTCCCGTACCCGAGGCCATTGCCGACTCAGGCCCAGACTTTCCAGCAACAGAACCCGCGGCAGTTTGCCCTAGCCCAGGCTCAGGTTCAGAATCGGCCGAGAGGTATATGTGTCCTCTCATCTTGCTTTTCTACCATCATTATGCGGGGTGCATGACCTATTTCATGTATCCTGATTGTGACGGAACATCCCGGACCCGAGCCATATCCTAGATCATTCGAAAAGGTTGGTACCAATAACCGTAACTTTTTGTATGAGGATAGGCCCGTGTCCATGTTTGACCAGAGAGAGAGACCTTAAGCGCAAGACTATCAGTTCAGTCCGTGTTGCTTAGAGTTATCCCTCTTTGGGAGAGTCAGACTTGTGAGCATGAGGATGATATCTGGTCAGGTCATCCCGGCTGGTTTGACTTGTAAGGTGTAATATCTTCCTTATGCCTTATGCTTCGAATCCTTGCTTGCATGAATGATTGTATGATTGATTGGTAGTAGTAGATTGCCTATGATAGAATAGCTTTCCCTTACATCTCTAGCCTCTTGATTAAATTCCGAGGACGGAATTCTTTTAAGGTGGGTAGGATGTAATGTCCTAAATTCGTGATACGTATTTAGAGTACGTATGCATATTTTGGACCCATATTTTATTTTTGTCATGATTAGTTATCTTGGTTTATTTTGCATTGGCTTTGTTTTATTGGCATGAACAGTTCAATTGGTTTAATGGTCTATTGATTTATTTTTTGATTAGTGAGGCTGGTTTATTTCATGATTCATTTGGTTTAAATTGCTAGAGAGAAAGTTTATTGGCCTTGACTTGGTTTACCTTGGTTTATTTTGGCTTGGTCTATTTTGGGTTGTCATGGAGAACCAACCCCACCCCTATTATAAATATCAACTTCTCTCTCTCTCCTCATTATTTTCTTCATCTTCTTCCTCAAGCTTCTTCCTCTCCACTACCACCACCCACCTAGGCAAGTGCATCTTGCTATCACTTGAGGGCTACATTTTTATTTGTCCAATAGCTTTATTAGCTCATTTTGAGCAACATTAGAACTTGGGTTTTCTCCATTTGGAGCTTGGAATTTTGTAGATCTAGGTTTGAAGTATTTTCGAATTTTGGTGGATTTGATCTATGAAACTTGTTCATTTTCATGTTTTGATTGTTCCATGTTGAAGAGAATTGAATTTTACACAAGTTAGACCCTTGCAAAGTTGGATTTGGACTTAATTTGACCTAGTTATGGTCTTTTGAAGTTTTGAATTTCCATGGCCATTTGCTCTCAGCTTTGGAGAAGATGACCTTCTGTCCCGGGCGCAATCCAGTCAGCCCAGCGCTCCTTAGCCTGGCGCAATTCAGCTTGCCCAGCCCTGCGCTCTTTAGCGCTGGCGCAATTCATCCAGCTAGCCCAGTGCCTCTTGGTGCTGGCGTAATCCATCAGAGCGCAGTCCAGTGCTGGCGCAATCCATTGCTGCGCAGTTCACCGACTGCGCCACCCATTGCTGCGCAATCCATTGTTGTGCAGTTTATTCTTTGCGCAGTTCAGCCCTGCGCAATCTAGCCCGGCGCAGTCCAGCTTGCCCCTTCCTGCGCAATCTATTTCCCTGCGCGCTTGACCCAGCGCAGTCCAGCCCCTGCGCGATCCAACTCTCGCGCAGTTCATTCCTTGCGCACTCTAACCCATGCGCAATCCATTGTCCATGTTGATTTTGTTTTAATCCTCTAGGCTTGGCTTCTCTTCAATGGATTGGAGTTTTGAGATCTTGTTTCACATGACACGACTGCTTGACCCCAACACGACCTGGCACGGTTTTTGATGAATTGCTTATGACTAATATGGTTCTGATTTCTGTGATTTATGATCCGGGTACTTTCTGATCTTCTTGATAGTGACCCGATGGGATGCACACTTGACTTGTAACCGGTGATTCATATTAGTCCCGTATATGGATATTTTATTAGATATTTTACGCCCATTTTATATCCTTACGCCTTTTTATGAACTTGATAATCATGGATTTATTTAATATGTTTGGAATGATAACTTGACATGCTATACTTGACATGATAAACCTGACCTGACTTGATAGTGGCCCGTGGCGGCGCACTCTTGACATGTACCTGACCTGACTTGACTTGACATGATAATCATGACCTGGTAGTGGCCCGTCGTGGCGCACTCCAGACTAGTACACTTGACCTGATAACCTGACATGTTATATCTTGAACAGCTGTTGCGACGGCTACCTGACATGACATAACCTGTATAATTAATCCTGACACCGTGGGCGATTGTGCTTGTATAAATAATCCAGTCCTGTCTTGCATCATGTCTAGGACATGTATCCCTGAGTACCACGGTCAGGGGTACATATTGAAATAAACTAAGGTTAATGACTAGTATAATTCACTAGACATGAAGAGATGTTCCCCAGTTACAGGCAATCCCGTTATCCCGGCCGCAAATGTTTGGACTTGTAGCCTGCCGACGAGTAGGGCACATTTCCAGCCCACTGTTATGTGGGGCACCCACCATTGTCACTTGAATGATTGAACTCTATTGTCACTCTAATGCATTGTACTCTCTGAATTGTCACTATAATGATTGCCTGGATAACCTGGATAGCTGCAGGGCCTGTGACTACTTGGAGCATCTCATTGCATCTTGCTAGTTACTAGGATTGTGATAACCCTAGTTAGTTAAGGTAGAAAGCCGTAGGCAATGATTGGCCGTGATTGCTTGGATGGAGTCTAGTCCAGTATAGTATTGTCTAGGAGTAATTGATTGCAAGATTGTACCAGAATGATTGAATGATTGTCGCGCCAGATTGTCACTATAATGATCGTCACTCCAGAGTGTCACTATAATGCTTGAACACTATCGTCACTCCAGATTGTACTATCCTGATTGTACCCTTCATTGTCACTTTCATCATTGTCTTCTTTTTATATATATTGTCCAGCTATATTTTATCTAACATGATACTTCTCTTAAATTATGTCCTTTGATTGGGACAAGTGCATTGGTACTGCATGAACCTCAATCTGTGCTACTTATTGTTTTCTTACATGTTGAATGCTAATGATTTGTTGGTTTTAGTCCTTAAGTGAAGCCTCCTTTGTGGCACTTGCTCTTTCTGGGGTCTGACCCAGCTGGTTTTGTATGGCCAGATACCGGAGCAGCACCAAAGGATCTACCGGATTTCCAGCCAGATGGTGGCCACTAGGCGGAACCATGGCAACGAGTGGGTTTCTTTTGTTCTCCCACTGTAATATTGTAAATTATCCTTTTGAGGCGTTTAGCCGACGAGCAAGTGTTAGCTCGGTTGCAGTTTTACTTATTGTCTGCCTACGGGCTGTAACATGATTGACAAGCCCCGGGGGTTGATCATGTATGACTGAACTCTTGCTAGTCCTCATATTTTGTAACGACTAGCTTCATGATCATCTGGATATGTAATGTTTGGGACGCCTTACAATTGTATATTTGGTGATCTGATATCTTGTGATTATTATTAGTTGGTTGAGATTGAGACAATATGCTATTTTATGACCTTAAGAGACTGATGGATTGTAGTGAAACCCTCACATATCTAGACAGCCGTGACCGTA
The DNA here is from genome assembly GCA_029216955.1 of Iris pallida. Taxonomy (NCBI): domain Eukaryota; kingdom Viridiplantae; phylum Streptophyta; class Magnoliopsida; order Asparagales; family Iridaceae; genus Iris; species Iris pallida. Next base: position 2,777,784 of record JANAVB010041817.1, read on the forward strand.
TAGCGGGGTGGATTCTATTCCGTTATACGTAGCTGGCTATGTCTGCCCCCGCTCTCCAGTATTCTGGTTCTGGGGCGTGACAAAAAGTGATGCTTTTAGTATATAACCCTAACAATCTCCCACTTATACTCAAAGTATTGCTTTTCAGTATACTGTTACAAATCTTCCACTTATACTTAAAGCCATGCTGCTACACATCTGACTCTTATTCCCTTAATATGAGTGTCAAAAGCCTTAGCTGGTAAGCTCTTTGTAAAGGGATCAGCTAGGTTGTCGGCTGATGCTATCTTGATCACAGCAACTTTTCCTTTCTTTACGAAATCTCGTATCAGGTGGTACTTGCGCTCAATGTATTTGCCTGTCTTATGGGCTCGTGGTTCCTTCGAGTTTGCAACTGCACCAGTATTATCACAATAAAGTGTAATAGACTTGGGCAAACTAGGTACCATATCCAAGTCCAACAGAAAGTTTTTAAGCCAAACCGCTTCTTTGGCTGCCTCAGAGGCTGCCACATACTCGGCTTCCATGGTGGAATCAGCAATACATTTTTGTTTGATACTCCCCCACACAATGGCTCCACCTTCCAAAGTAAACACATAACCTGAGGTAGATTTCCTGGAATCCCTATCTGACTGAAAATCTGAGTCTGTATACACCAAGGAAACTAAACTATCTGCCTGGTAAACTAGCATATACTCTTTAGTCCTTTTCAGGTACTTCAAAATATGCTTTACGGTAGTCCAGTACTCTTGTCCTGGGTTAGACTGATATCTGCTGACCATGCCTACGGCAAAGCAGATGTATGGTCTTGTACATAGCATTGCATACATTAAGCTTCCTACGATTGAAGCATAAGGAACTGCCTACATGTTCTCTATCTCTTTAGGTGTCCTCGGACACTGCTCCTTTATAGAGCAATTCTATGTCTAAAGGAAGTAACATTTCTTAGAATTTTGCATACTAAAACGAGTTAGTACAGTATCGATATAGGAAGCTTGGGATAAGCCCAACATCCTTTTCTTGCGATCTCGTAGAACTTTGATCCCAAGGATGTGACCTACTTCTACCAAGTCCTTCATATCAAACTGTTTGGATAACCATACCCTTACATCAGATAACACCTTCACATTGTTTCCAATGAGCAAGATGTCATCCACATAAAGTACTAGGAACACCACCACATTTCCGTCATACTTTCTGTATACACATGATTCATCCTGACATTGATCAAATCCATAGGATTTTATCACCTGATCAAAACATATGTTCCAAGATCTGGAAGCTTGCTTAAGTCCATAAATGGACTTCTTGAGCTTACAAACAAGATGCTCCTGGCCCTTTTCAATGAACCCATCTGGTTGCTTCATATAGATGTCTTCCTCAAGACTTCCATTAAGGAAAGCTGTCTTGACATCCATTTGCCAAATCTCATAATCGAGATGAGCTGCAATAGATAAAAGAATCCTGATAGACTTAAGCATGGCTACAGGAGAAAAGGTTTCCTTATAATCGATGTCCTCTCTTTGAGTAAAACTTTTTGCTACAAGCCGAGCTTTAAAGGTTTCAACCTTACCGTCTGATCCTCTTTTTCTTTTATAGACCCACTTGCATCCAATGGCTTTTACACCAACGGGTGGTTCTACAAGCTCCCAGACCTGATTAGAATCCATATATTCTATTTCAGATATTATTGCTTTTTGCCAAGACTCTGCATCTTTATCTTGGAGTGCTTCATTGTAGGTACATGGATCATAATCTTGTTCCTCAGGGACGAAGTCTGACGACTCTCCCAAGAACATATATCTATCAGGTTGTATCATAACCCTCCCACTACGACGAGGCACTATCGGTTGTGGTGTAACATTTATGACACGTTGTACAGTTATTTGTGGTTCATCCTCTTGTACTGTTGGTACTGAAGTACTTGGTGTTTTGCATCTCAGTTCTTCTAGAACAACTCTACTTGTGGGTTTATGGTTCATCACATAGTCTTCCTCTAACAATCGGGCATTGGTGCTAACAATGACCTTCTGATCCTTAGGACTATAAAATAAACCTCCTTTCGTTCCTCTTGGATAGCCTACAAACAAGCGTACTTCTGTACAATATTCCAACTTATCTGCTTTTTCATTCAGCACATGTGCTGGACTACCCCAAACGCGAACATGTTTCAGACTAGGCTTACGCCCAATCCACAGTTCTGTGGGAGTAAGAGGTACTGACTTAGAAGGAACCAAGTTCAAAATATAAGATGTAGTCTCTAAGGCATATCCCTAAAATGAATATGGCAAATCCGATTAACTCATCATTGATCTAACCATCTCCATAAGAGTTCTATTCCTTCTTTCGGCTACACCATTCTGTTGGGGCGTTCCAGGTGCAGTCAATTGGGATGCAATCCCAGCCTCTGATAAATAATTTTAATATGCAAAATTCTACAAGATCGCAAGAAAATGATGTTGGACTTGTCCCAAGCTTCCTATATCGATACTGTACTAACTCGTTTTAGTATGTAAAATTCTAAGAAAGGTTTCTTACCTTTTAGACATAGAATTGCTCTATCAAAGGAGCAGTGTCCGATGACTTCTAAAGAGATAGAGAACATGAAGGCAGTTTCTTATGCTTCAGCAGTACAAAGCTTAATGTATGCAATGCTATGTACGAGACCATACATCTGCTTTGCCGTAGGCATGGTCAGCAGATATCAGTCTAACCCAGGACAAGAGCACTGGACTGCCGTAAAGCATATTTTGAAGTACCTGAAAAGGACTAAAGAGTATATGCTAGTTTACCGGACAGATAGTTTAGTTCCCTTGGGGTATACAGACTCAGATTTTCAGTCAGATAGGGATTCCAGGAAATCTACCTTAGGTTATGTGTTTACTTTGGGAGGTGGAGCCATTATGTGAAGGAGTATCAAGCAAAAATGTATTGCTGATTCCACCATGGAAGCCGAGTATGTGGCAACCTATGAGGCAGCCAAAGAAGCAATTTGGCTCAGAAACTTTCAGTTGGACTTGGATGTGGTATCTAGTTTGCCTAAGTCTATTATACTTTATTGTGATAATAGTGGTGCAGTTACAAACTCGAAGGAACCACGAGCCCATAAGACTGGCAAACACATTGAACGCAAGTATCACCTGATACAAGATTTCGTAAAGAAAGGAAAAGTTGCTATAAACAAGATAGCATCAGCCGACAACCTAGCTGATCCCTTTACAAAGAGCTTACCAGCTAAGGCTTTTGATAGTCATGTTAAGGGAATGGGAGTCAGATGTGTAGCAGCATGGCTTTAAGTCAGATGTTGAGGGTTATATACTAAAAGCATCACTTTTTTAGTAACCTTATTTTCTTAAATTTTGAATGAGAATCATATGGGCAAATGTTTGCATATTGTATTTGTTGCAAGTGTTAATACAAATGTCTGATATTCTATATTGTAGATAATATGGTATGTGGTGTCACACAGAAGATCATATTATCAGTTCCCTATGGAGTATATAAATAGTTCACAACCTAGATGGACTTGGACAATTTATTGGAAAGGTTATAGTGTAATCTGGTATTAGTCTATCTTGACTATAGGTTTACACTAGTACACTTTGTGTGTATTGAACAGGACCACCTGAGGTTGTTCTCTTTGTACTGACTACATAAGAGAACAAACACCTCTGTTATTATGGATGCTTGTGCTCTTAACCCGGATATAATAACGGACATGTATATGCAATGTGCATTATTTTGACTCATAAAAGAGTGAGATTCATTATGGATCAACAACCTCTATGAATTGGGTAATAACATTGTATGTATGATGGGCTGTTGATTATAAATGGAATCCATGTCCCGATACATCGGGTTGATGATGTCCCCTTAAGGAGCTCATTAGGATTGTCATGTAAATCCTGCAGGTAGATTATATCCGACATGACAAATAAAGTTGAGCGATACTACTTAAGGATAAAAGATGTCGAATCAATATAGTTGTCAGTAACTTAATTTGATCGACGGACATACGATATCTTAACATGGGGAGCCAAACGAGCATATAATAAAAGGAGCCCACAAACATAATTTAGGATTAGGGTGGTAGTGCAACAATAGAACAATAGCTCATTAGTGAACCGAGCTAATATTAATGGGCCTAGATTGTGTGTTCGGACTGAACACGGGATATCCAGATCCGTTAGGAGGCCTAACCCTAATTTCTTCTCATGGTCCCTGCCGTAGCCTATATATATCCTCTCTTCTCTGGCCGCTATATGACCGATCAAAAAATCTGACTTTCTCTAAATTCGTGATTCACGTAAGGAGAGAAAGAGAGGGCTGCCAAGGAGAAGAAAAGGTTGGGAGATGGTCGTCCACACGACGTCCAACTCGAGGAAGGAATACGTACAGAAGATCTTGGGGTCGTCCGCTCGAGATTGTTAGGAATTACTTGTCTCCTTTCTGCCGCAGGTATAATTCGTGAACTCTAATTTCCTCCTATAAAGGGTTAGAACACGTATTAGATCTGTTTAACTTTCTATCGATCAATACGCACACCAAAGAAAGGGTCCTGGGAATCCCCAGTTCCATCAAAGTTGTCCAATGACCATGCAAGACTCGACTCAAACTGACGTCTCACACAGTCATTCTTCTTCCAGTATTACCATCTCTTTCAAAACCAAGTTCAAGACTTCTATCCTTGAGACCCCTCGACGATGTACGGTCGCGAGCATTCTTTCCATGTTACCATATCATTCTATTTACTCATGAATGCCTATTTGATAGTCCTTTCTCCAAAACTCACTCGAATCAATTGTGGTTCTTGCCTTAAACACTAAGTCTGTGACATCGTGTCTTACCAACTTGAACTCTATGCGACACCAACGCCCCAAGTCATACTCTATATGACGGGCCTTGAGATCGTAAGACTATGTGGTTATACCCAGTCGTAGAACTCGTAGGACCGTGCTTGCTATTACTCCGATAGCCTAACATAACTTGCCTAACTTAACTTCGTAACAACTTGACGAGCAAAGGTTGCGTCAAGCTTTGCCTTGATGGAACGTGTCGTGCACGCGTTCGACTTTGAACGACCAAGTCATTTGGGTGCCTAGACTTATGTCACAAGCCGCTCAACGCAACTTAACTCATAGGAAAGCCATGGTTATGCCAAGCCTTGGATGATGGGACCGTGCATACTTTATGAAGCATTCATGCGGGCAACGCCTATGACTTAGACAAGTTCATAATTTTGTGTCGAAGACCAACTTTCCTTCTCCCAAGCTACGGGACGAAGGATCGAGTGTCATTTTTAAAGCATGTCGTACACCAACTCTAAGCCGACCGTTGGACCTTTCCATATTCTAACTCAATTCGACCCGTCAGGATTATTCCCTTTAGCTACGTGGATTCGTCCCTTTTATTATTAAGCCTACTTGTGCAAGTTAAAAGCATGTGATTTATTATGTGAAGGCTAAGATGAGACAAGTTCATCGAAACTACACCACCTGAGCGAGCGGTCGCCTCGACCAAGCAATGTCTTTGAGCAGCCGTTGCAAGGCTAAGTCCGAACGCCGTCGGCGTTTCGATTTCTCCGATTGACTGAGCGGGATGGGGCACTACATCATACACCACTCAGAAAAAGTTTCGTCCTCGAAACTAACTGACTACTTACTTATTGACTTATCACTCGATTCAACATCCTACGCTTTTTGCACACATTTCTCTTATGCATTTCTCAAATCCGAGCCACGCTCGTGCTACCATCAATCCTTTTCTCACAACTCACGATTTCAAAAACCTTGACACTTTCTCGTTCCTCAAGTCTCATTTGAATTCAATATATCACTTAGTTTGGATCATACACACATTCCAGGCGTCCTCGAAATACATACATTTCAACCAAGCTTTGTGATAGTGAATCCAATCCCACCTATTGATTCATCCACTCAATCCCGAAAATCAATCATACCGATGCTAACTCTCGCAACATGGACATCTCGTCTAGCCGCTAGGCCATCTATCCAAGCTAAAGTCAATTGTCAGTATTGGAATCATAGTTCCCAAACGACGATATCAATACTGACTCCATCATAAGGTTAAACCAAGTTGATAGTATGGGATTTTCTACCCAAGCTCGCATCACTCCGATTTCTAAACTTCGAGCATAGATTTTTTACACACATCCCGACATTCGCCGCAAGGGGTCCGAGTCATTCAGCAAAGCCATCCTACGATAACTCACATTTCAACCAATACCTTGACATATCAATATCACTCGTCCATCAAGCCATTTTGCGTAGTCTATATCTTCAAACACGTTCGACATACTCCGCCTATCAATCCTTCGAAGTCAAGCACGCTACGACATAATTCACTTCTAAACCATAATTCACCTTTCATATTCCCTAAGTCATTCATTCCAATTTACGTATTCGATCATGAGGTCGTCTAGCTTAACAATATGTTGTGCCCCAATCTCACACGATTCAGATTATCTACGATGGGCATGAATCACCATGCACGCTCTCGTGGGATAATCATCCTCATCAGGACGTAACTCTTATTTTGTGTCTAGACTAATTCATTCTCGATGCGCAGATTGGACCTACTCAATCCTCAAGTTTTATTCATTCGTCAATCACAAGTCCTACAAATCCTCAAATTCATCTTCGCATCAAGCCAACAAGTCGAGACAATCAGAGTTGTCGCGTCCTGATTTTTCGAGTTCGATCATTCCCGCGACATGAACCACCATGTCAGCGCTCACGCGGAACGATCGCCAAAAATTCGACGCGACGCATGTGCGAGGCTAGAGTTGCGCTCGTATAAGACAAGAATGTCGACGCTGTGGTTATCTGCGTAACCATCAAGACACAATCATTTTTATCCAACATTTATCTCAATCAAAAATCCTAAGTATAGCATCCAACCGAACAATAACACTTGCACGATTGTTATTCGCCGAGTCAGAGTACCCCCGAGTTATCGCATATAGATCTTTAATATGCCTCAATACCATCGACGATATGCGTAACCTGACGATCTTCCTTTGCAACAAGTTTCGAGTCGTGCGAATGATGCTATCGTCCGACTGGATAATCTCCTCGACATTCACATTCAAGTTCGATCATTATCCTTCGAATCATTCACAACATCATTTTCCTCAAACCAATTTTCACGTATTGTTCATCCGTTTATCTCAAGTCTTCGACCAACGTATTTTCTCAATTCGCATTATTCCTTGCTAACTCAAATCATCGAGCAACATTTAATCCAATCCTTAGAGTCATTCGCGTAACTTCAAAATCAAGCCTTTCATGCACGCTATCTACCTGTCGTGCTAACTTTTTGTATACGATCCGTATCAATTTCTTCGATCAAGTCATCCATTCGCACACCTTAACTTTTCTTCGATTCAGTTTCACCTACTCAATTATTTTCACGTTTATACTCGCACAATCCTCAATCTCGTGCACGTTCCGTGCGTATCAATTTCTTGGTTGTTCGAATCAACTCGTCAATTCTCAAGACTACACTTGTTCAATGACACTCAATCTATGGCTTTGCATAATGCGACGCTTGCTAATAGACTCACCGATACCCCGCATCCTCAATCGATCGACCGATATTCCTGAGGCTATCGCATACACCACTCAAGAATGAAGTCATTAAACAAATCCTCAACTTATAATTCGAATCAAAATCGACTTCCCCGAATCTTATTTGAACAATTCCTCTAATTCCAAGCACGCTCATCTATATCGCACCGACGTTATCGTCGCTCGATAGCACCCCTATTGATAGTCATCTTACTTTACTCAATCGAGTTCAACTTATTTTTGCTCGACACTATTTAATTCTCGCACTTGACTTTTCTAAGGTCGACGCAACTTTGGTGTATATGCCCAGCCCGACTTAGCCAACCGTGCTTACGCAAACCATCTTTTTGTTTTTTTGTCAAAAATTGTTCTTCTACATTTAGTAAAATAGATAGACTTATTGTATGGACATCCGTGGGATATTTAAGAGAGAGTGCACCAACGATATCAACTTTACGGAAGCAACACTTCAGAGTTTGCGGAAACAATTGAGTTAAAGAATTCAATCGATAGTCCAAGGACGTAAAGCCGTGCTCTGATACCAATATTTCACGTCCCGCTCCTGTAGGAGCGATCGTCCTCGCTAAGGTATGATGCCGCACGAGCCTAGATTGCGCTCGTGCAAGGCGGGTTCCATAACGACCGATTACAGTGGCTGCGACGGGGTCGTCGCACAGAAGTCCCAAGCAGAGACCTTGAACATATAGCAGAAATTTAGAACAAACACAAGTTATTCAGAAGAAACTCTTTATTGATATTGAAAAAAAGGTTACAATGGAGCGCAAGGCCAAGAATACAATCACTCAATCATCACTCTTCTCACATTACAAGTCACTCAGCTCTCTCTCTCATCTCTCAATACATGTCTTGAGCCAGCGGATGCTTCGAAGGGCGACGTCCATACATTATGTCCCGTATAAGTCTTGACTCCATGCGGCCGCACGCTTCGAATCGCCAAGGAACTCCGTGCCTCGACGCATCCAAGCGAGCTCCGCGCCACGAGCTTCTAAAATATTAATATTAATGTTAATATTAATTTTAATTTTAATGTTTATATATATATATATATATATATATATATATATATATATATATATATATATATATATATAGGGATAAGAGCTCGATGTTTTTCAATCAGACATGCACTGAGAAGGCTAGATGGGCGTCTAAAATACAGGTTGAAACTGGAGCCGTATATATATATATATATATATATATATATATATATATATATATATATATATATATATATATATATATATAGGGACAAGAGCTCGATGTTTTTCAATCGGACATGCAATGAGAAGGCTAGTGTGTATTTTAGACCCCCATCTAGCCTTCTCAGTGCATGTCCGATTGTAAAACATCGAGCTCTTGTCCCTATATATATATATATATATATATATATATATATATATATATATATATATATATATATATATATATATATATATATATATATATATATATATATATATATATATAAGTTTCACTCTAATGGGCTTGCAAGCCTGCCTTATGTTACATTTCTGTTATATTTAACGGTGGGTTCCGTAGGGATATTTACTACTACATTGGATTCAAAAAATTTCTTTCAATAGATGGTAAAAAAAGATTTTACTCTATCTTATGATTCAAATAAATCTTTTCAACTTTTCAACAAATGGTAAGAGAGATTTAATTCTAAGGATTCAAATGAATCTTTTCAACTAAATGGTAAAAGATAAATTTAATATTAATATTAAACTAATACTAATACTAAATTAATATTAATATTAGTATTAAAATTTTAAAATTAACATTAATATTAATATTATCATTAATTTTAATTTTAACATCATTATTATTATTATTATTATTATTATTATTATTATTATTATTATTATTATTATTATTATTATTATTATTATTATTATTGCTATTATTATTATTATTATTATTAAAAAATTCAAATTCAAATTAATATTAATGTCAATTTTAACATTAAGTTAGTATTAATGTTAATTTAGTATTAATGTTAATTTCAATATTAATATTAATATTAATTTTAATTTTAATTTTAATTTTAATATTAATGTTAATTTTAACGTTAACATTAACGTTAATGTTAATATTAATTTTATATACTAATGTTAATTTTAACATTAACATTAATTTTAGTATTAATATTAATATTAAAATTAATGTTAAAATTAAAATTAATGTTAATATTAATTTTAATTTTAAATTTAACATAATGTTAATATTAATGTTAATTTATTATTAATATTAATTTAATATTAAATTTGTTTTTTATTATTTATTGAAAATATTTATTTGTATCCTAAGATAGAATTAAATATATCTTTTACCATATATTGATATGATTTATTTGAATACTAAGATAAAATTAAATTTATCTTTTACCATTTATTGATATGATGTAACACCCAGTTTTCCAGATGAGGGTATTTTGGTCATTTTTGAATTTTTGGGAATTATTTGGAATGATATTGTATTTATTAGAATTATTGGAATTTAAGTGATTTTTGGTATATTTTAATTTAGTGATATTCTTGACTTTGACTCAGGGTGACTTAGGAGACTGTCATAGAAGCTAACCCTAGTCATGACTACTTGGTTAGATTATGAAACCATAGTTTGACCTAAGTTAGTGATATCCAACTCATTAGAATTAATTTGGAAATAGGATTTGATTAGGCTAGAGAATGGCTTGTGATTTCATAAGTCATGACTTATGGCTTAGGCCCATAGAGGCCCATAGGCAACTAGTGAAACCCTAACCCTAGCCCTACACCACTTGGCCGGCCACATTGGTTTTCTCCCATCTATTTAATGTCTCCTCAAACTTAAGGCTAGCCTCCTTTAGGAATTTGCAAGTTTGGAAATAGAGGTAAACCCTTTCTTCCCCAATCCATAACTTCTCCATTTTAACTCCTTTTTTCTTCTAATTTCTTGCAATAGGTTCTAATCTCTGTGCATTTGATGACTATGGTGAGAAATTTCAGTGAAGGAGCAATTTGAAGGAGTTTGGGTAGCTTGAGGAACAACTCTCTTTGAGGTTTTTGAGCCATTTCACACACCTAGGTAAAATTCTAATCCCCTCCATAAAATAGTGTTTTAATTGCATGAATAGGAAGCCCTAGGTCTATCCTAACTGTTGGTATAGGCCTTGTTAGTTTTCGTGTCCAAAACGTATCCGTATCGGACACGTATCAATGGATACACCTAAGTGTTTGTTGAAATGCCACAGTGGGCATTTCTTTCTTGTTTTCTGTTTCTATTTGAATAGGAATTTAGGGTTTGCTGTCGCTTATAGATTTTTGTTGGACTGAGGTGGAAGTAGTGTCGTGTCGTATTGGACACGAGAATACGCTGGGTTCACACACACGCACGCGCGTGACAGTTTCCCTGCTACTCGGGGTCCACAGTGCACTGGATACACCACTTGGACACGTGAAAATCGACACATGGGTCGGGGCTGACAATGATACGAGGCTTCTAAAGTTTTGTGAGTCCTCGTGTCATGTCGGATACGGAATCGGGTGTGCACTGGTCGTGCACTGTGCTGAGTCGCGTGTGTGCAGCATTCTGATACGCGTGTTTGGACACGTCTATACGACTCGACACGGCGGTGCAGGGTGCCACGTAGGTTGTCCTACGTGGGGCGAACCTAGGGGCATGAGCACGAGGCCACTGTCGCGTCATGTCGCGAGCACGAGGCCTCGTACTCACTGCACGACACTGTTTTCCTGTGTATTGTCCAGCTATTTGATTCAGTATTTATTTCCCAGTCTAAATTGTTAAATTATGATTTAATTACCAATTAAGATCCTAGACATGTTAGTTAGTATATGTTAGTTGATTATTACACATTTGATAGGTTTGTATTACTTAAATGAGAATTGACATTGAGTGGCTTTCGAAATGAATGTAGGTGACTGATACATGATTCCCATTCCTCTTTCCCATATGATCATCCTATTTAATCTGATGTCTAATTGATGTTCAGTTATAAAATGAATCCTACAAGTTTATTAACCTCTGTTAAGTTCGAATTTTCATTTAGATTAGATTTTATGATATGGAATATGATTTAGACATTGAATTGGTTCAAATGCATGTGAATGATTTAATTCATATTTAACTGTCAGCTGAGTTGATTTCCATTTTTCCTTAACCTGAGACAAGGGAATTGGTTCACTGTTGTTGGGCATTGAATCCCAGTTTCCAACTGAAATTGAATGAGTATTTAATGTGAATTCTCATACTTGTATTGGTTGTTTTCATGTTGAATTCGAATTGGTGTGGAATGGTGGATTGGGTTATCAAGTTAACTGTCAATTGAGTTATGTTAAATCTGTCTTTTTCTTCCCATTTAAAAATTGTTTTCGATTTCCATTTGACTTGAAATCTGAGAATTGATTTCATTCCTAATTCACTGTCATTTAGTTTTCCTTAAAACTGAATTTGTAATCCCTGTTCATGCACTGTTTGGATTATTATTTAACTGGCAATTGATTTTTATGAACTGTCTAGAGGGTATTGGATTCATTATGTGATATGGTTTGAAATATGTTATTGAACTGATTTTGATTCAAGGATAAACTGTCATTTTCTTTCCAATTACAAACTGTATTGATTTCCATTTCTCCTTAATACCTGAATTGATTTCCTTCCTTAACTGTTTTGATTCCATAGTTCTTAAATACCTGAGTTGATTCCTTTCCTTAATCCAATTTGAATGTTAACCCTATTCATTGTTTTTGTTCACTGTTGTTATAATAGAACTGGCATGGGTTGTTAAACCTGAGAATAACTGAGAATTGATTTCATTTCCTAATTCACTGTCATTTAGTTTCTTTAAAACTGAAATTTGTAATCCATGTTCATTCACTATTGGATTATTGGTTAACTGTCCTTGTCCATCCCATTACAACTGATTTTTGGTTCAATGTTAACTGTCATGAGGGATTGGGTTTGTTCACAACTGTCATGCCTTATCTACTACACTATTTTTCCTATTTTTTTAGTTTATACACTGTTTGTATTTGCACTGTTTCCTATATCAATGTAGCACTCCCTGTTTTCAGGTATGTACTTACAAATAACCCTCACACCCTCATTCACTAACACCCCCTTGACACTCTCACTAACACTCACACGTGCTCTCATGACACTTGCTACACCATGTGCACTCTCATGTCACACACACACACACATGAACACAAATGCACATTGCCCTTTTCTAACCTCTATGTATATGTGTATATACATATGTACATGTATATATATATATGTGAGATGCACATATAGGTAGCCTATATATTATTGGGTGTACTATACTATATTAGATATAAATGTTAATATGTACATATGTGATATGAGTTGGCTTAGGCATGATATAGCCTATAGCCTAGAACTCATAGCCTATGGGTGTGTCTGTTTGCCTAGTGAGTGTCTAGTTGGTTTGTATAGTCTAGATGTGGTGTGTGCTTGCTAGAATAGACTAGTTGGGCTTAGTGAGACTTGTTTGGCATAGGCTTGACCTAGTTGACCTAGTTTGACTAGTCTAGTTGACCAGAGTTGACCAAGAATTGACTTGGGTCTAGATTGACCTAGAATCATGTAGAATACATAGTAGAACTTCATATTACCATTTTGGACTTGTTGTGACTTGTACTATTCTGTAGGAGACATACACCACTCCTCGGACAGTAGATATTCTTCAGATACTCAGGATACAGGCGAGTACATTCTCTAATCATTTCATATCCTGTTAGAATTATTCTCCTACTTTAAATTACTTTACTTGATGCTGTCACGTTGGTCACACGGATTAGTACTATATGGATCCTTTCTTGAGATGTTATCCCCTCAGGGAGCATCGGATACTACATGTTCTGTGCGTTTCACTTACATTGTGTATCACTATGCTTCATGGTTCATTGAATCACTTGTGACATGTACTCTCATGATCACAGAGTCTTCCTTGAATCACCTATTTATTAGGCATTCCTAGAATCCCCATTTATGGGACTATCATGTACCACCCTTCGGTTGCCGTTACATGAATCATAACATAACCTGGCTGGATCCTTGTGTATTGATTGGGGGTACGGGGGAGTAGAAGTGGACATGTGAATAATATCCAATTAGTGTAGCATCAGAATCATTCCATAGTGTAGCATCAGAATCATCCTATGCCATTCTCATGTCTATATTGTACTCTGACTCACTAGCCACTGTTAGTTCTCTATTTATAGTAGATATTTCCTTTACAATTATCTCCTTTACATTCTGTACTTTCTTTCAGTTTTCGGTATCTTACTTTATTACATGATTATATTTTCTAACCTGCTATGATCTGTTGAGATGTATTGTGCTCGCTCCGTCTTGATTGGGCACCGTTGATATGTTTACAGAGGACGAGGATGAGGCTGGTGTTGACACTTTTTATGGGACAGCTCTAGATGACACCTGTGATCCGAATTTCCAGCCGAATCTACTAGCTATAGAGACTGAGGCTCCCTAGTCTAGGTTTTACTATTTCTATCATTTGAGATCTGGATTGTATATATTCTTTCTTATTCTGTAGCTGAGACTTTGTATTTCTGGATGTTTGCTAAGTTGTTATCCGAGACACTTAGACTCTTCTGATCATCTGTATTTTATTTTGAGTTCTATATCATATTGTACTTCTTCTTCCTTAGTTGTGATTGAGTTTACATTCTGCTATGTCACCCCCATTCGGGGAGTATAAACTGCTTAGCTTTATACTGTTAGATGCATGAGACCTAGGACAGCATTCTACCGCCGACACTGTGGCGTAGGCTGGACGTACCCACGTCTCGTGCCCTTACTCTAGGGTGCGGGTCGTGACACGTTTTTAGTGGTAGCCCTTGCAGGTTGAGTTTATGTAGTGGTATTCGAACTAGAGTATCACTACAGCCTGCAGTAGGAATTAGAATATTTTTGAGGGTACTCAATCACACTAGGAAAACTCTTAATCAGATTCCCTTATCTAAATTGTTGCTTATTGACTTCCCTTGAGTATAAACTGTCCCCCTTTGAATTTTTGATTCATTCTCAGAAGTTGCTTCTTGTTTTGATCTGTCTTCATGATGGTTATGAAGACACGATCTCATCGCTCCGGTCCGAGGAATACTATCGAGAGGCTGGCCACCTCTTGTCCTGTTCATTAGGGCCTCGAGACCGCAGCTCCTGTTGTGCCGACTTAGGTTGGCATTTTTGTTACATTGGAGGTGCATCTTCGTCTGTACAGAGACCTTTTCCCGTTATTTTTGATTTCTCTCAGCAGCAGCGGTTCATGCAGCATCAGCAGCAGACCAGGGGAACCAGCAGGGGCGAGCTATCGTCAGGACAGTCAAGGATGCACAGACCATTGGAGATCTTGCTACAGGTTCCGATCTTCTCGATTCTATTTCCACAATTGCCTCTTATAACTACCTTGAAATTCAATTCGATCTGCTCCTTGTTGACTGATCAATTTGTTCTGTTGTTCTGTTGTTCTTGTGTTATGTTTGTTTTTCTTCTGAGAAAATCATATGGGCTAGGTCACCTCAATCATGGGATCTAGAATTTTTGATAGTCGTGTTAGCTGGCATAGTGAGGACATATAGTCAGATTTTGGATGTATTTCTCGGGTGTGGGAATTTAAGGTTTTCGTCGTCGCATACGGCAATGCAGAAATTTTAAATACCATGAACCTAGAGGTATGTACCTTAGTCAAGGACTCTGTGATTATCGTAGCCTTGCTCACTAACATGACGAAGACTCTGAACAACATAATTTTGGACAGACGCATATGATTATCATACCCTTCTGTTGTTATAAAAAATTATATTCCATCATCAATAACTTAGGAGTAGGGATATTTAGTTTTGTAGAGCTTATTCATATGTAGTTCTTCCATAGTATAATGATATGATGACTTGTAGAGCGTCTGTACCCTAGAGATGATAGTTAGTATTGGTGTTAGAATAGTAACCCATTGTAGATGATTTCCCTATTATTTATAATACCAACCAGTTTACATATAGGATGTTAGTATACCTTGCAGCCTTTATGATTATTATTATTTACCCTTACCCTTTCCAGTGAGGCACCCATGACCAGAGCCTGTCCTTGAGTATAGTTGTAGTTTCACCTAAGACTAAGAGGTCTATGTATATAGATAGATTACAGATGATATTGGCATATAGGATATGGGTTGGTTGGTATCTATAGGCCATTGTTGTATAGGATATTGACATGTTGTTTAGCCTATACTTGGTTCAGTTTTCTATTTTAGTTAAGTTCTCTTTGTGTTGAGTTCATTCGTGTTGATCAACCTTATAGGTAGTTTGTAGAACCTTCACTAGATACCCTGTTCCCTTGGTTCAGACTTGTATAAGTTGTTCCCTTCACTCAACTTTCATTACCTACCATATTGCATCATAGGTTCACTGGACCATAGTTCAGACCCCAATTATTGACTCACCAATATAACCATCAACCACTTATCATATTCTGCACATCTGGAGAGCCAGTATCATGCATATTAGAGGTCTGCACTCATCCTTACTTCTGTACATGGTGACATATTACATCTCTTCGCATATTACCTTACTAATAGCCTTGCAATACCCTTCATTTTAACCTGCAGTACCTGCCCTACAGTGGAGTTCCAACTTTTTCTTGGGCATGGTTGTTCAGTCCACTTGGACAGTTGTATACATTGAGATATAATGTGGGTTGTTAATAAGAGTTCTCCCTTGATCATTGTTTTGTCCCCTTTCATTCTCAGATACAGATGATATCTGGTTAGCCCACATGTCCAGATACATGTCTAAACCCTTTCTTTCATGATTGGTTCAGTCTTCCAAGCCTCTACCTAGGCATTGGTTCAATTTTCCATATGTAGGTGTCCTACATATCATTGTCCTATATATGATTGTTATGCATCTCCATAAGCAGCCATGCTACACCACAGTTCTGTCCCAACACACCCTGCAGTATCTGACCCTTCATTGGAGTGATAGGCATGTGGTAGGGAGTATGTGTTATTAGACCTTGAGTAGAGTTGAGGTGATGAGGGTTAATATATATATAGTTGTATATATATGTAATATATTTTGATTGGTACGTAGCCACTCATTTGCAGTATAGTGCCTATTGCATTCCCTGTACACCAGTTTGGTTCACTTCTTCAGACCACTGTCATGCATGTAGTTAGTTCAGCCAGATATAGAGGAGAGGCCAGGTTGATCTAGAGGCATATTTCAGTCACCATGTAGGTTTTCTTTCACTTTGACTTTACAAGTGGACCCAAATGTCCTGTCCTTTAGCTCATAATTTCAGTCCCCTTGGCATCATTCCCTTTTGCCTATATTGATGTTTCAGACCATTCATCCTTAGCCTAATTCCTGAGCTTTTGTTTCAGTCCCTTATAAGTTTAGTCTACTTTAACCCTTGGTTGATCAGTCATATATATATATATATATATATATATATATATATATATATATATATATATATATATAGGTGCTATTTGGGATTGGTGTGCTCAACTTGTAGGTACTTAGTTATGGGTGACTTGATAGGATTGGAAAGTTAAGAGCTAGCCTATTATAAAGTTTCTCTTTTTGCTAAATTCTGGTTGCCAACACCTAGATAGCTAGCATAGGTGAAATCCTAAAAAGTTTACCAGTTGATGACTAAGTACTTGGATGTTGAGAAATTGACTAGTTGTTGACCAGTAGTTAACCATTGTCAATATTTGACTTAGTTGACTGGAGATAGGACTAGAAGCAGGTTGTTGTTGAGTTGATGATCATGTTTGATTATTTAGTAACTTGAGACCTTGCTTGTGATTAGGTTGGAGACATAGTTTTTCTGCGGATATCTCCGATTCGTGGCACTATACGTTTTGGTGGAGGTGGGAAGCTTAGCGCGCGCTTCGTCGGACCTTTCGTGATCAGCGGAAGGGTTGGTGATGTGGCTTATAGGCTAGACTTGCCACCTGTACTAGTGGGTGTCCACAACGTATTCCACATATCACAGTTGAGACGGTACGTGGCTAACCCTAGCCATGTACTCGATCATTCAGAGATTGAGGTTGGACCTACTCTCAGTTATCCAGAGCAGCCTGTGGAGATTCTGGATCGCCGAAAGAATGTGCTGAGAAACCAGGTGATACCCTTGGTTCGCGTCGCATTGAGGCATCATTCTCCAGGAGAGTCGACCTGGGAGCGGGAGGATGAGATGCGCGAGCGATACCCATATCTGTTTGCACCGTGAGGTATGATTATCTATCCTTCTCATCAGTGTAGTTTTGCCTTTTAATTTCGAGGACAAAATTTTTCTAAGGTGGGTAGGATTGTAACAGCCAATTTTCCAGATGAGAGTATTTTGGCCATTTTTGAATTTTTGGGAATTATTTGGAATTATATTGTATTTATTAGAATTATTGGAATTTAAGTGATTTTTGGTATATTTTAATTTAGTGTTATTCTTGACTTTGACTCAGGGTGACTTAGGAGACTGTCATAGAAGCTAACCCTAGTCATGACTACTTGGTTAGATTATGAAACCCTAGTTTGACCTAAGTTAGTGATATCCTACTCATTAGAATTAATTTGGAAATAGGATTTGATTAGGCTAGAGAATGGCTTGTGATTTCATAAGTCATGACTTATGGCTTAGGCCCATAGAGGCCCATAGGCAACTAGTGAAACCCTAACCCTAGCCTTATACCACTTGGCCGGCCACATTGGTTTTCCCCCATCTATTTAATGTATCCTCAAACTTAGGGCTAGCCTCCTTTAGGAATTTGCAAGTTAGGAAATAGAGGTAAACCCTTTCTTCCCCAATCCATAACTTCTCCATTTCAACTCCTTTTTTCCTTCTAATTTCTTGCAATAGGTTCTAATCTCTGTGCATTTGATGACTATGGTGAGAAATTTCAGTGAAGGAGCAATTTGAAGGAGTTTGGGTAGCTTGAGGAACAACTCTCTTTGAGGTTTTTGAGCCATTTCACACACCTAGGTAAAATTCTAATCCCCTCCATAAAATAGTGTTTTAATTGCATGAATAGGAAGCCCTAGGTCTACCCTAACTGTTGGTATAGGCCTTGTTAGTTTTCGTGTCCAATACATATCTGTATCGGACACGTATCAGTGGATACACCTAAGTGTTTGTTGAAATGCCACAGTGGGCATTTCTTCCTCGTTTTCTATTTCTATTTGAATAGGAATTTAGGGTTTGCTGTCGCTTATCGATTTTTGTTGGACTGAGGTGGTAGTAGTGTCGTGTCGTATTGGACACGAGAACATGCTGGGTTCACACACACGCACGCGCTTGACAGATCCCCTGTTACTCGGGGTCCACAGTACACTGGATGCACCATTTGGACACGTGAAAATCGACACATGGGTCGGGGCTGACACTGACACGAGGCTCCTAAAGTTTCGTGAGTCCTCGTGTCGTATCGGATACAGAATCGGGTGTGCACTGGTCGTGCACTGTGCTGAGTCGCGTGTGTGCAGCGTTCTGATACGCGTGTTTGGACACGTCTATACGACTCGACACGGCAGTACAGGGTGCCACGTAGGTAGCCCTACGTGGGGCGAACCTAGGGGCACGAGCACGAGGCCAGTGTCGCGTCGTGTCACGGGCACGAGGCCTCGTACTCACTGTACGACACTGTTTTCCTGTGTATTGTCCAGCTATTTGATTCAGTGTTTATTTCCCAGTCTAAATTGTTAAATTATGATTTAATTACCAATTAAGATCCTAGACATGTTAGTTAGTATATGTTAGTTGATTATTACACATTTGATAGGTTTTTATTACTTAAATGAAAATTGACATTGAGTGGCTTTCGAAATGAATGTAGGTGACTGATACATGTTTCCCATTCCTCTTTCCCATATGATCATCCTATTTAATCTGATGTCTAATTGATGTTCAGTTATCAAATGAATCCTACAAGTTTATTAACCTCTGTTAAGTTCGAATTTTCATTTAGATTAGATTTTATGATATGGAATGGGATTTAGACATTGAGTTGGTTCAAATGCATGTGAATGATTTAATTCATATTTAACTGTCAGCTGAGTTGATTTCCATTTTTCCTTAACCTGAGACAAGGGAATTGGTTCACTGTTGTTGGGAATTGAATCCCAGTTTCCAACTGAAGTCGAATGAGTATTTAATGTGAATTCTCATACTTGTATTGGTTGTTTTCATGTTGAATTCAAATTGGTGTAGAATGGTGGATTGGGTTATCAAGTTAACTGTCAATTGAGTTATGTTAAATCTGTCTTTTTCTTTCCATTTAAAAATTGTTTTCGATTTCCATTTGACTTGAAATCTGAGAATTGATTTCATTCCTAATTCACTGTCATTTAGTTTTCCTTAAAACTGAATTTGTAATCCCTGTTCATGCACTGTTTGGATTATTATTTAACTGGCAATTGATTTTTATGAACTGTCTAGAGGGTATTGGATTCATTATGTGATATGGTTTGAAATTTGTTATTGAACTGATTTTGATTCAAGGATAAACTGTCATTTTCTTCCCAATTATAAACTGTATTGATTTCCATTTCTCCTTAATACCTGAATTGATTTCCTTCCTTAACTGTTTTGATTCCATAATTCTTAAATACCTGAGTTGATTCCTTTCTTTAATCCAATTTGAATGTTAACCTCATTCATTGTTTTTGTTCACTGTTGTTATAATAGAACTGGCATGGGTTGTTAAACCTGAGAATAACTGAGAATTGATTTTATTTCCTAATTCACTGTCATTTAGTTTCTTTAAAACTGAAATTTGTAATCCACGTTCATTCACTATTGGATTATTGGTTAACTGTCCTTGTCCATCCCATTACAACTGATTTTTGGTTCAATGTTAACTGTCATGAGGGATTGGGTTTGTTTACAACTATCATGCCTTATCTACTACACTATTTTTCCTATTTTTTCAGTTAATACACTGTTTGTATTTGCACTGTTTCCTATATCAATGTAGCACTCCCTATTTTCAGGAATGTAACGCCCCAGTCCCAAAATACGTAGGACTAGGAACGTAGACATGCCAGCTGTATTCATACGAAGTATACTCCAATATATGGAAGCCTCGTATAAATACATAAGCTGTAAAATGCAGTAGAACCATACTATTCTCATCCACACATAATAAATGAATAAAAGATAACATATAATGAGAATGAATTTGTCTTGATACAATATGTTGGGCGGAGACAAATCCACTACCAACAAGATAAAGAAAAGTACACAGAAAATGAAATAAGTGGCGAGCGAAGCGAAGACGATCCAAAATACAATCATCCTTGAAGAAATAGAGCGGATCACAGCTAGCGCTAGAGCACCTGCGGAAGATAATAGCACACACCTGGCAAGACAACCAGGTCCTCAGAGGGACGTAACAAGACACATCATAGCATGCCATATAAACTGAATAAATATCGCTCAAATAAATAAGTAAATCGAATTTATAACATGTTCCAATACGCACCTACTGAACGAGCGTACCATCCCCCCAACCAAACAAGGACATAAGATGGTAAACTAATTCACGACGACGTATCTTTCCATGCTAAAAATCCGATATGGTATCCTGACCCCAACAAGGTTCAATACCTTCTCATCGAAGTAGTAAGTCACACCTACAACCAAACAAGGACAAGATGTGATGAACTAATCCGCGACAAGTTATTGTTCCAAGCCACGGTCAGATACAAGTACCCAAACCAAAAGTACTCGTACCTAACGGATAGGATAGCCTACCATTCTAAGTGAAATGTAGTTAAGAACAATCCTTCCTATGCATGGACCCTGGCTGAATAGGATCGGCATAGTCCCCTCTTGGGCACCAGAGGCCCCAGTAGGAAGAGCATGGGTCATCAACCCCGTATCTCCAGCGGAGAGTCCGGGTCACAAGGGAAGTGCATCGAAGCCCATACGCTAAGGAATTGTCCTCCCCACCCAATGCCTACTGTGTTGCATCCACAACACAAACCACTATAACCGCTAAGTCAAACTAGCATGCAATCTCTATTAGCGGTTATTCCTATCGTACGGCTTGTACGTATTAGTGGTCAGCCAATCACGCACTTTCGTGTTCTATATGTGACACACAACTTCGTGTTTACAACGTGTCAAGGCCAATGAATGCAACACACAAGGTGGTCCCTTAAATCTAGGTTTAATTTGTAAGAAAAATAATACACAGCAGAAAATATAAATGAACAGTTATGCCATGTATCACAGTTTATTTTGCATAAAAAAATAAGTAATGCATGAAATATGAGCTAAAATAATTAAACAGCTAATGGCAAGGTGTCTTGCCTGATATTGCGTCCGGTGTGCTGCGATGATCACGGTGGCACGATCTGCGACTTTGGTGCAACAACTGTACAAGGGGACCTCGGATATTGGTACGGACAGTTCCATTGGGTCCAGGACGGTCAACTTAGCTAGGGACGGTATACATAAGTTCGGGATTTGAAAGAAGATATGAATGTGACTAGAGAGACAAGATCGGTAATTAAGGAATTTGTTTATATTAAATAAAAATATGTATAACTATTTTAGAAAATAATTATCGTATTTGGAATTATATTATAGTAGTCAAAATAATATTCAAAAACATAGGAATTATTTGATATCAAACTATAAGAAAATTAGATAAGGAAATTTTTAAAAAGAATATTTTAGGGTCCCAATCCGTAGTTAAAATACCATAAAAATATTATTGTATATTTTAGGCCAAAACCTAATTTGAAATCGATATAAGCAAAAATCCTATTATTATAAGTTGTGCAAAATATTAACTATCTTTTATGATAACAACAAATATTTAAGTAACAAAATAATATGAATACTTAGTAATTAAACCATTCATTGTTTTCATTGTTTGAACGCATCAGAGACGTAAACGTAAGCTTGTGCCTTAGCACGAGCGTGGAGCGCGGTGCGAGAGTTCTCACAATTTCCATATTCTTTTCCATATTCTATACAAGCATACAAGATGGGAATAATCCCTTAGCTAGGTGCGTTGGGTCATTTATTAGCATGCGCGGTGTTATCGCCTAGCGATTTCAGTGATAGTGTCCGTATTATTATGTGTCTAGGCTAAGCAAAGACGGGTTCATCGGAGCCACCCACCTTAGCGATGTTCGCGTCGGCCGAGCGATACTCCGAGCGCGCCTTTGAAAGTCTAAGTCTGGACTCATCTTGACGGGCCAATGTAAGCCTTGTATCGATTCTTCATCAGGTCGATGCCAACTCTTCGGGTCGATGGCTCGTTTGAGTCGTTGCACTTGCCGTTTGAATCGGCGTTCCGCTAGGGCGGAACGGGTCATTACAATATATATATATGTGAGATGCACATATAGGTTGTCACGACCCGCACACTAGAGTTAGGGCACGAGAACGTAACAACGCCCAACCTACGCCGCAGTGTCGGCGGTAGAACGCTGTCCTAGGTCTCAATGCATTTAACAGTATAAGACTAAATAGTTTATACTCCCCGAATGGGGGTGACATAGCAGAATGTAAACTCAATCACATCTAAGGTAGAGCATAAAGGAAGATAGATAAAACATGAAATCGAAAAGAGATACAACAGATAGAAGTCTAAGTGTCTAAGGTACAAACTTAGAATACATCTCAAAGCTCAAATACAGTAATCCATAAAATAAATACAACTCCAGACAACTGAGAATAGCTAACTAGACAACCTCTAAAGTGGCTCCTCTAGACTAGCAGGAAATCTCCAAGCTATCTGTAAAATTTGTCAACGTATCCTGTCAGGAAAATGAGCAAGTACAAACACCAACAGCAGTTCCATATGAATTGAGAAATACTATAAGAGACAGTAATAATGAAATACAAGACAAAAATATCGGCGACTTGGGAACCATTTGAAAGCCGAGTTACAATCCTTAAACCAAACAAGGACCGGGGTTGTAACCCTTCTTTCAAACAGAACTTAGTCCCATAACCATGGTACAGTACAAAACAGGTAGAGCATGTGAGAAATAAATCATAGCATGGTGAAAGTACAGTAAGTAAAGGTGAACTGGAAATATAAGATATGACAATAAATGTAAAAAGATGATTTGAATTATTAGAGCGATATGTGATCGGCTAGGGAAGCAAGAGATGGTTATCCACTTGGCCCGGCAATCCGTGGTGTACTCAACGGAGAGTTATGCCGTACAACCTGGATAACTGGTAATGGGGTGTCTTCAACACCCTACGTGAGGTGAGGGTGACGCTAGCAATGTATAGTTACAGGAAGGCTTTGATCACATAACCCCTAATAATTCCTCCATCTCCGAGTAGTATCACGGATCCGGACATGGCACGTCATGACACAAGGTTCGAGAGCAGGAGGCCAGTCCACTCCCAAATCAATGTCTATACAAGTACAGGAACACAGAAATATCTCATACCCATATACCAAGAAAGTCCAGGAATAACATCTCATGACAGGATCTGACGTATACTAGTCCGTGAACCGTCGTGTCGGGAATCAAGTAAAACACTACGACTGAATCGGATATAGTAGATATCAAGACAATAAAAACTATCAGTGAATGTACTCGCCTGATAACCTGAGCAGCTGATAAGTATAGAGGGTCCAACTGAAGCCACAGAGTCCTATTTAAAGCAACACAGGTTACAAGATATTCAAGTTGTAATAAATAAATCTTTACAAGCAATCTATCTTATACTAGGTTTTTCTAAGTCAAAACGACTCTAGGTTAACTCCGGTCAATAATCTAGTCAAACTAGGTCAAGTGTTGATATACAGTTGACTTTGGGTCAACTGGTCAACTCTGGTCAAACAGGGTCAAATCTAGTCTAATTATTGAAAATATAAAGTGTACTTCGTTATTCGTACGTCGAAACTTATGACACGCAAATCGAGATAAGAATATCAATGGTAAGGTTGATAATCTTATTATGGTGTTCCACGTGTCCATCTTGTCAATTTCGGCGATGTGAGATCACTGGAATTGACTGAGCTCAGTTTCGTTGTACTAATCCCGAAATACGAGCATTATATGAATTAATTATTAATTAATTATAACAAGACTAAACTTAGAGAAACTGTCAACAAACATTGTCGGACAATGAAATAAACATCGCCAACGTGTCCAGAATGGTCAAATTAGCTAGGATAGCCTACCTATCGGTCCAATTTGGACACAAGGGCAAAAAGGGAATTTCGGGTCAAAACAGTGTCCGTATCGGAGCCATTTTGCACCGAAAAACTTGCAAGAAAACAAGTCTAAAAAATATAAAAAATTATATGTCCACGAAACCAGAATGACGATACGAACCCAACGGTATCTCCAGAATTGGATTTCGTTGACCCGATCTCAATTTGGTCCGTTGACCAGAACTTGGAATTCCGGTTTACACGGAAATGCGTACCGAAGCCAATGTTCTCAAAACTCAGAAAACTACCTATCAACGAGTCAGAATGATGATACGAACTCAACGGTATCTCCGGAATTTGATTCCGATGAGCCGATCTCAAAATGACCCGTTGATCCGGATATTGGTATCCGACTTGCACCGAAATGCGTGTCCGATCCAATGTCTACCAAAACCTAGTA
Source organism: Iris pallida (assembly GCA_029216955.1). Taxonomy (NCBI): domain Eukaryota; kingdom Viridiplantae; phylum Streptophyta; class Magnoliopsida; order Asparagales; family Iridaceae; genus Iris; species Iris pallida. The sequence goes on from JANAVB010041817.1 coordinate 2,803,039, forward strand.
AATTATATGTCAACGAGTCCAGAATGACGATACGAACTCAACGGTATATCCGGAATTGGATTCCGATGAGCCGGCGTCAAAAAGTCCCGTTGACCCAGAATGTAGGACCCACCTTGCACCGAAAAATGTGCCAGGGCCCATGTTCTACAAATCTAACAAATTTTATATAAAAATATGCCAGAATGATGCCACATGTCTAATGGTGGTGTCAGAAATGAAATCTGGAGTCCCATGTTCAAAAATAGAATTTTACAAGTTGAAAATTACGAATTCGGACGACCAACTTTGGCGTCGAATTCAACCAATCAAACAAGCTCACAATGAAACGAAACTGGAGGGGTAGCAAGAGGGTTATACCAGCTTCGCACCGGAACTGGTAGAAAGCCAAACGGAGCTGCGATGGAGGAGAAACAAGCTGACGAAGTTGGCCCCGCGAAACTGTCCAAATTTAATACAATTTAAACGGTCAACTTGGTGGCCGGTTTTGATGTATCAAACGATAAAATTAACGGACGAAAATTGACAGGGATGAAGGTGGATATACCGAGATTGTGACAGAGTAAAGAAATCGCCGATCCAATGGTCGGATCTCCGAGAAAATGCATGCGAAGTTGCTGCTACGGAGCACCATAATGAACTTGATTTTGCGTGCGTCACGACGGGACGTCGTGCAAAACGCACGAATCGCCTCGACGGCGCGTCCCGGAGGACGGTGTCCGTTAGGGAAGGCTCGCCGGAGTTCGCCTATGGTGGGCGAGTGCACGGCCAGGGGCCACGGCGGCGCTCCTCGCGCGCGCGCGCGTGCGCACCTAGACGCATGCAGCAGTTGCTGCTGTCGCGCGGTGGCGTGGCCATGCCAGGCGACGGCTAGGGCTGCACGGGGGCGGCCAGCCCGGTGAGGCAGGGGCGGCGACGGTCGTGCAACCTCGACGAGGGTCGGGCGGCGCACGGCGGATGTAGGTGGTTAACATGGTGGAATGATAGGTGGAGGTGATGAATTAATTCATAGGAGGAGGAGGAAGGAGGAGTCGACGGCCAGCCGAGCTTGGCCACGTCGGAGGCCGGCCAGGGGTGGCTGGTGGTGATGGTGGCCAAGTGTTGGTGGCTAAGGTAATAGGTGTGGTGGTGGTGATGGAATGGTTGTGTGAAAAAATATTAGAAAGAGAGAGAGAGAGAGATGAGAAATATTATGAGGGAATTAATTTAGAAACGGAGAGAGAATAATTGATGAGAGAGGAAGAGAGAGAAAAAGGGCCATTCCTAGAAGTTAGGGCCGGCTACATGTTGGCTGCTATGGGTTGGGGGGAAATTGATGGGTAGGATTCAATTAGGAGGATCAAAAGTCTATGGTTAAATATAGGAAAAAATAGGTTATCCTATAGGGATTTAATTCAAGTAAAATTTCCAATAAATATTTAAAAATGGGTAGAATGAGTACTAATATTTTTGGGCAAGAAAATATGAGGGCGTCACGATGGAGAGTAACATGGAGCTGGGCTGGACTCGGTGGAGCCGGATTGGGTCAAAACCGGACATGATGCAATAATTGAATTAAAAATAGACGTTGATGATCATGAGTGAATAAGTAGCACATGGGGATTCCAATAAATGGGACACAAGTGTCGGACGGCTAGTAGGCTCAATGTGGGCCATGTCCATAGTTGGGGCTGACAGGTTTTGGTCGACAGGGGACCCACCAATCAAGTTGGATGATGAATGTGACACCGTGGGATGAAATAAAATCGGGTCACGTGTCAGGAAAGTTGTGCGAAGCAAATGGAGCACAAGATGGCGTGTCTGGGTGGGACACGAAGGTCATGGGTGACGAGCGTCTCGAGTAGATCATCAATGAGGAGTTGGTTTCAAGAAACTGACTGGTCTTGCGCTCCCAAATTAAAAGTCACGGTAACGTGCTGAAAATGATCAAGGAAAAGAGTGGGAAAAAATAATTAATAATCAACTGGTCTAATTTGACCCGAAGTTCAGCGAAGCAAAAAGAGTACAAGGGAACAAGTTTGGATGGGACACTATATACTATCATGAAGGCAATCATGTCCACTCCAAAACTCGTGAAGAAGATTTCCAGAGTTGAACATCCCTAACACTCCAAATATCAATGGCACGGAGAAGTACACTTAAGGAAAAATAACAGAATAAATTATTTATCAAAACCAATCAATCAGGAAATAAAATAAAATAAAATAAAATAAAAATCAACCCGAAATTCAGGGTGCTCACATCCTACCCACCTTATAAAAATTTCGTCCTCGAAATTAAAATGTCCATACTCCCTCTAGGTCAAACCCCCACAATCAAAGTCTCAGAACTTAAACAAATCATACCATCAAAAGGATGGCATACAGGGTCATGGCATACGGTGGTAGTAAGTCTCATCTAGGTATACTAGTCATGATAACCCAAACGGTTATAGGGTATCAAAACACACAAGCAATCCAGGGTGCGAAACAAAAAAAGTTACAGAGACAACAAACCATCAAAACTGTAAGGCAGTCTACCATCCTATATGAAAACTGGTACTCATCAAAAAATAAAATGAAGGTAACTACCGATTATCTGAAAAAGGGTAATATTCAAGGAAAAATCAAAATCACTAGTTAAGGAATAAAAGTCAATTGCATGAAAATCCAATCACAATATATACAGAGCGTTAGAGAGGGAAAAACTAGCATTATGTGTATAGGGACATGTTCATATGGTTAGATAGTAGGCGTGTGTGTACGTGAATACATATGAAATTGTATATAAGAAATTGGGTTCCAAAACAACAGCTATCAAGTTACACTAATCATGGCATTTTGGTTAAACAATCTACAATACACAACTTATTCACTCATAACATGCATGGCTAACCTTATACATACATACATATATATATATATATATATATATATATATATATATATATATATATATATATATATATATATATATATATAAAGAGGGTGTGTGTGTGTCCTTGTACAGGGTTATAGCCTAGTATTGAAAGGTTAAACCCAGTTTTAGTTCAGCATTTACATGCAAAGTCTGAAAATAAGCTAACATTTAAAACAGTAAAATATTAACATAATACAGTCTCAGATTTTTGGGTTTTGAAACATCGCAACCCATCTCAATGGTCCTAATACATCCTAACATGATAGAAATAAAACCCTAACATACTATCCATATATTTATCTATGCACACAGTTCAATATTACATATTAAACCTGAAATTGAACTAAACATGGAAATCAATGTAAAAATGTTAACATGTATTCAGTTTTTCAGGATCTTGAAGAAATTGAACATCAAAACCAACTCAATGTTTATCACAACCTTAACATGTAAGAATATGAAGCCTAATATTATATCCCTACCTACAACAATATACACAGCTCTAAATAAAACAACTAATTGAACTAACATTTGGAATCCGTATTAAGGGTTAATATGCACACAGTCTCAGATTGACAAATTTAACATAACTTCACCAATTTCTCTAAAACTGAAACCCTGTAGATATCATACATGTGCAGTTATATAGACAAAATTAATAACATGAAATTTATATTTAAATTATGAATTTAAACTGGAAAAGCAGAAAACCAGAAATATTGAGGTTTGACAATTTAAACATCAATAACATATTAATGCGTATTTAGACATGTGGAAAATCAAGTGTAGCATGCATACGTGTCAGGCAAAGTATTTGTGTCCACTATATCTATATTCACATGACCCAATATAAAAACCAAATTCTATATCAAGAGCAACATTTAGAATTTTACCAAGATTGCGAAGTAGGCGATTGATGTAATCAAGACAGTTTTATTATTATTATTTAATACAAGAATAATAGCAAGAAAGAAATAACGATAAAATCTGTTTTGCTTATCTATTTAAAGAAGAACCATTTTGAAATCCAGAGCTAAATTATCAAATCCAAGATAAAGTCTAGCAAAATTATCGATTCATTGTATTAAGAAGAAACTCATAGCAAAAAGTTACGCAAAGGTTTATAAAACAGGCAAACCTACTCTAAAGTTAAATAATGAGAAGCAAACAAAACAAAACAATTAAATTTTTTTTTGAAGGACAGAAACAAAAGTAGAGAAAACATGTTTCGAAAATATTTAAGGTACAATCTGATAATCATATGCGTCTGTCCAAAATCATGGTAAACTAAATCCTCGTCATACTAGTAAGCAAGGCTACGATAATCACAGAGTCCTCGACTTAGGCACATACCTCTAAAATCATGGTATTTAACATTTTTGCGATGCCGCTAGCTTGGCTGCGAAAACTTTAAATTTCTACATCCGAGAGATATATCCAAGTCAAACTATATGTCCTCACCATGCTGGCTAATATGACTGTAGAAGACTAGACTCCATAACTTAGATGACCTAGCCCATATAATTTCATCTTGACAAAATTAATTTAAATCAACAATGAATACTCAAAAATCAATTCAAATTTATCAACGAACATCAAAATCCAAAAATGAACAAAAATCCTTGAAAATACAAACTCGAATGCAACAGCTATCATCAAAATTTAAAATCAATAATCATCCTTCAAAATCAATAAATACAAACTCAAATTCAATAATAATCTATCAAAATCAAATTCAATAGCAGAAAGTAAAGATTAAATCAATCAAGAAAAAAGATTTTTCAAATTGAAGTTAAATAAGATTCTCAAGGGTCGTCCCGGGAATCTCTCAAGGGTCCTAACTGTGATTGAGTACCTTCAAAATATATCCTAATCCTACTGCAGGCTGTAGTGGTACTCTAGTTCGAATACCACTACACTTTTAGTCTCGACCTGCATGGGCCACCACTAAAAACGTGTCACAACCCGCACCCTAGAGTTAGGGCACAAGAACGTAACAACGCCCAGCCTATGCCGCAGTGTCGGCGGTAGAACGCTGTCCTAGGTCTCAATGCATCTAACAGTATAAGACTAAACAGTTTATACTCCCCGAATGGGGGTGACATAGCAGAATGTAAACTCAATCACATCTAAGGTAGAGCATAAAGGAAGATAGATAAAACATGAAATCGAAAAGAGATACAACAGATAGAAGTCTAAATGTCTAAGGTACAAACTCAGAATACATCTCAAAGCTCAAATACAATAATCCATAAAATAAATACAACTCCAGACAACTGAGAATAGCTAACTAAATAACCTCTAAAGTGGCTCCTCTAGACTAGCAGGAAATCTCCAAGCTATCTGTAAAATTTGTCAACGTATCCTGTCAGGAAAATGAGCAAGTACAAACACCAACAGCAGTTCCATATGAATTGAGAAATACTATAAGAGACAGTAATAATAAAATACAAGACAAAGATATCGGCGACTTGGGAACCATTTGAAAGCCGAGTTACAACCCTTAAACCAAACAAGGACCGGGGTTATAACCCTTTTTTCAAACAGAACTTAGTCCCATAACCATGGTACAGTACGAAACAGGTAGAGCATGTGAGAAATAAATCATAGCATGGTGAAAGTACAGTAAGTAAAGGTAAACTGGAAATATAAGATATGACAATAAATGTAAAAAGATGATTTGAATTATTAGAGCGATATGTGATCGGCTAGAGAAGCAAGAGATGGTTATCCACTTGGCCCGGCAATCCGTGGTGTACTCAACGGAGAGTTATGCCGTCCAACCTGGATAACTGGTAATGGGGTGTCTTCAACACCCTACGTGAGGTGAGGGTGACGCTAGCAATGTATAGTTACAGGAAGGCTTTGATCACATAACCCCTAATAATTCCTCCATCTCCGAGTAGTATCACGGATCCGGACATGGCACGTCATGACACAAGGTTCGAGAGCAGGAGGCCAGTCTACTCCCAAATCAATGTCTATACAAGTACAGGAACACAGAAATATCTCATACCCATATACCAAAAAAGTCCAGGAATAACATCTCATGACAGGATCCGACGTATACTAGTCCGTGAACCGTCATGTCGGGAATCAAGTAAAACACTACGACTGAATCGGATATAGTAGATATCAAGACAATAAAAACTATCAGTGAATGTACTCGCCTGATAACCTGAGCAGCTGATAAGTATAGAGGGTCCAACTGAAGCCACAGAGTCCTATTTAAAGCAACACAGGTTACAAGGTATTCAAGTTGTAATAAATAAATCTCTACAAGCAATCTATCTTATACTAGGTTTTTCTAAGTCAAAACGACTCTAGGTCAACTCCGGTCAATAATCTAGTCAAACTAGGTCAAGTGTTGACTTACAGTTGACTTTGGGTCAACTGGTCAACTCTGGTCAAACAGGGTCAAATCTAGTCTAATTATTGAAACTTATGACACGTAAATCGAGATAAGAATATCAATGGTAAGGTTGATAATCTTATTATGGTGTTTCACGTGTCCATCTTGTCAATTTCGGTGATGTGAGATCACTGGAATTGACTGAGCTCAGTTTCGTTGTACTAATCCCGAAATACGAGCATTATATGAATTAATTATTAATTAATCATAACAAGGCTCTTAGAGAAACTATCAACAAACATTGTCGGACGATGAAATAAACATCGCCAACGTGTCCAAAATGGTCAAATTAGCTAGGATAGCCTACCTATCGGTCCAATTTGGACACAAGGGCAAAAAGGTAATTTTGGGTCAAAACGGTGTCCGTGTCGGAGCCGTTTTGCACCGAAAAATGTGCAAAAAAATAAGTATAAAAAATATAACAAATTATATGTCTACGAAATCAGAATGACGATATGAACCCAATGGTATCTCCAGAATTGGATTCCGTTGACCTGATCTCAATTTGGTCCGTTGACCAGAACCTGGAATTCCGGTTTGCACAAAAATGTGTGCCGGAGCCAATGTTCTCGAAACTCATTAAACTACCTGTCAACGAGTCCAGAATGATGATACGAACTCAACGGTATCTCCGAAATTGGATTCCGATGAGCCGATCTCAAAATGACCCGTTGACCCGGATATTGGTATCCGACTTGCACCGAAATGCGTGTCCGATCCAATGTCCACCAAAACTTAGCAAATTATATGTCAACGAGTCCAAAATGATGATACAAACTCAACGGTATATCCGAAATTGGATTCCGATGAGCCGGCGTCAAAAAGTCTCGTTGACCCAGAATGTGGGACCCACCTTGTACCGAAAAACTTGTCAGGGCCCACGTTCTCCAAATCTAACAAATTTTATATGAAAACATGCCAGAACGACGCCACAAGTCTAATGGTGGTGTCAGAAATGAAATCTGGAGTCCCGTGTTCAAAAATGGAATTTTACAAGTTAGAAATTACGAATTCGGACGGCCAACTTTGGCATCAAATTCAACCAATCAAACAAGCACACAATGAAACAAAACTGGAGGGGGGGTAGCAAGAAGGTTATAACAGCTTCGCACCGGAACTAGTAGCATGCCAAACGGAGCTGCGGTGGAGGATATACAAGCTGACGAAGTTGGTCCCGTAAAACTGTCCAAATTTAATACAATTTAAACGGTCAACTTGGTGGCTGGTTTTGATGTATCAGACGATAAAATTAACGGACGGAAATTAACAGGGATGAAGGTGGATATACCCAAATTATGACGGAGCAATGAAACCGCCGATCCAACGGTCGAATCTCCGAAAAAATGCGCGCGAAGTTGCTGCGACGGAGCACCAAAATGAACTTGATTTCGCGTGCGTCACGACGGGACGTCGTGCAAAACGTACGAATCGCCTCGACGGCGCGTCCCGGAGGACGGTGGCCGTCAGGGAAGGCTCGCTGGAGTTCGCTCCTCGCGCGCGCGCGTGTGCACCTAGACGCATGCAGCAGCTGCTGCTGTCACGCGGTGGCACGGCCAGGCCAGGCGACGGCGAGGGCTGCGCGGAGGCGGCCAGCCCGACGAGGCAGGGGCGGCGACGGCCGTGCAGCCTCGACGAGGGTCGGGTGGCACGCGGCGGATGTAGGTGGTTAACATGGTGGAATGATAGGTGGAGGTGATGAATTAATTCATGGAAGGAGGAGGAAGGAGGAGTCGACGGCCAGCCGAGCTTGGCTACGGCGGAGGCCGGCCAGGGGTAGCTGGTGGTGATGGTGGCCAAGTGTTGGTGGCTAAGGTGATAGGTGTGGTGGTGGTGATGGAATGGTTCTGTGAAAAAATATTAGAAAGAGAGAGAGATGAGAAATATTATGAGGGAATTAATTTAGAAAGGGAGAGAGAATAATTGATGAGAGAGGAAGAGAGAGAAAAAGGGCCATTCCTAGAAGTTAGGGCCAGCTACATGTTGGCTGCTATGGGTTGGAGGAAAATTGATGGGTAGGATTCAATTAGGAGGATCAAAAGGCTATGGTTAAATATAGGGAAAAATAGGTTATCCTATAGGGATTTAATTCAAGTAAAATTTCCAATAAATATTTAAAAATGGGTAGAATGAGTACTAATATTTTTGGGCAAGAAAATATGAGGGCGTCACGATGGAGAGTAACATGGAGCTGGGCTGGACTCGGTGGAGCCGGATTGGGTCAAAATCGGACATGATGCAATAATTGAATTAAAAATAGACGTTGATGATCATGAGTGAATAAGTAGCACATAGGAATTCCAATAAATGGGACACAAGTGTCGGACGGGTAGTAGGCTCAATGTAGGCCATGTCCATAGTTGGGGCTGACAGGTTTTGGTCGACAGGGGACCCACCAATCAAGTTGGAAGATGAATGTGACACCGTGGGGTGAAATAAAATCGGGTCACGTGTCAGGAAAGTTGTGCGAAACAAATGGAGCACAAGATGGCGTGTCTGGGTGGGACACGAAGGTCATGGGTGACGAGCGTCTCGAGTAGATCATCAATGAGGAGTTGGTTTCAAGAAACTGACTGGTCTTGCGCTCCCAAATTAAAAGTCATGGCAACGTGCTAAAAATGATCAAGAAAAAGAGTGGAAAAAAATAATTAATAATCAACTGGTCTAATTTGATCCGAAGTTCAGCGAAGCAAAAAGAGTACAAGGGAACAAGTTTGGATGGGACACTATATACCGTCATGAAGGCAATCCTGTCCACTCCAAAACTCGTGAAGAAGATTTCCAGAGTTGAACATCCCTGACACTCCAAATATCAATGGCACGGAGAAGTACACTTAAGGAAAAATAACAGAATAAATTATTTATCAAAACCAATCAATCAGGAAATAAAATAAAATAAAATAAAATAAAAAATTAACCCGAAATTCAGGGTGCTCACATAGGTAGCCTATATATTATTGGGTGTACTATACTATATTAGATATAAATGTTAATATGTGCATATGTGATATGAGTTGGCTTAGGCATGATATAGCCTATAGCCTAGAACTCATAGCCTATCGGTGTGTCTGTTTGTCTAGTGAGTGTCTAATTGGTTTGTATAGTCTAGATGTGGTGTGTGCTTGCTAGAATAGACTAGTTGGTCTTAGTGAGACTTGTTTGGCTTAGGCTTGACCTAGTTGACCTAGTTTGACTAGTCTAGTTGACCAGAGTTGACCAAGAGTTGACTTGGGTCTAGATTGACATATAATCATGTAGAATGCATAGTAGAACTTCATATTACCATTTTGGACTTGTTGTGACTTGTACTGTTCTATAGGTGACATACACCACTCCTCGGACAGTAGATATTCTTCAGATACTCAGGATACAGGCGTGTACATTCTCTGATCATTTCATATTCTGTTAGAATTATTCTCCTGCTTTAAATTACTTTACTTGATGCTGTCACGTTGGTCACACGGATTAGTACTACATAGATCCTTTCTTGAGATGTTATCCCCTCAGGGAGCATCGGATACTACATGTTCTGTGCGTTTCACTTACATTGTGTATCACTATACTTCATGGTTCATTGAATCACTTGTGACATGTACTCTCATGATCACAGAGTCTTCCTTGAATCCTCCATTTATTGGGCATTCCTAGAATCCCCATTTATGAGACTATCATGTACCACCCTTCGGGTGCCGTTACATGAATCATAACATAACCTGGCTGGATCTTTGTGTATTGATTGGGGGTACGGAGGAGTAGAAGTGGACATGTGAAGAATATTCAATTAGTGTAGCATCAGAATCATTCCGTAGTGTAGCATCAGAATCATCCCATGCCATTCACATGTCTATATTGTACTCTGACTCACTAGCCACTGTTAGTTCTCTATTTATAGTAGATATTTCCTTTACAGCTATCTCCTTTACATTCTGTACTTTCTTTCAGTTTTTGGTATCTTATTTTATTACATGATTATATTTTCTAACCTGCTATGATCTGTTGAGAAGTATTGTGCTCGCTCCGTCCTGATTGGGCACCGTTGATATGTTTACAGAGGACGAGGATGAGGCTGGTGTTGACACTTTTTATGGGACAGCTCTAGATGACACCTGTGATCCGGATTTCTAGCCGGATCCACTAGCTATAGAGACTGAGGCTCCCTAGTCTAGGTTTTACTATTTCTGTCATTTGAGATCTGGATTGTATATATTCTTTCATATTCTGTAGCTGAGTTTCTGGATGTTTGCTGAGTTGTTATCCTAGACACTTAAGACTCTTATGATCATCTGTATTTCATTTTGAGTTCTATATCATATCGTAATTCTTCTTCCTTAGTTGTGATTGAGTTTACATTCTTCTATGTCACCCCCATTCGGGGAGTATAAATTGCTTAGCCTTATACTGTTAGATGCATGAGACCTAGGACAGCGTTCTACCGTCGACACTGCGGCGTAGCCTGGACGTACCCACGTCTCGTGCCCTTACTCTAGGGTGCGGGTCGTGACATATGATTTATTTGAATCTTAAGATAGAATTAAATCTTTCATTTTTCATTTATTGAAA